>JAWQFJ010000455.1:0-62500 GCA_034096865.1 Theodoxus fluviatilis
CAGTGTCAGCCGATGCGTTTTATTCCTGTGATACTTCATGTTGAACATGCAGTGTCAGCCGATGCGTTTTATTCCTGGGATACTTCATGTTGAACATGCAGTGTCAGCCGATGCGTTTTATTCCTGTGATACTTCATGTTGAACATGCAGTGTCACCCGATGCGTTTTATTCCTGTGATACTTCATGTTGAACATGCAGTGCCAGCCGATGCGTTTTATTCCTGGGATACTTCATGTTGAACATGCAGTGTCAGCCGATGCGTTTTATTCCTGTGATACTTCATGTTGAACATGCAGTGTCAGCCGATGCGTTTTATTCCTGTGATACTTCATGTTGAACATGCAGTGTCACCCGATGCGTTTTATTCCTGGGATACTTCATGTTGAACATGCAGTGCCAGCCGATGCGTTTTATTCCTGGGATACTTCATGTTGAACATGCAGTGTCAGCCGATGCGTTTTATTCCTGGGATACTTCATGTTGAACATGCAGTGCCAGCCGATGCGTTTTATTCCTGGGATACTTCATGTTGAACATGCAGTGTCAGCCGATGCGTTTTATTCCTGGGATACTTCATGTTGAACATGCAGTGTCAGCCGATGCGTTTTATTCCTGGGATACTTCATGTTGAACATGCAGTGCCAGCCGATGCGTTTTATTCCTGGGATACTTCATGTTGAACATGCAGTGCCAGCCGATGCGTTTTATTCCTGGGATACTTCATGTTGAACATGCAGTGTCAGCCGATGCGTTTTATTCCTGTGATACTTCATGTTGAACATGCAGTGTCAGCCGATGCGTTTTATTCCTGTGATACTTCATGTTGAACATGCAGTGCCAGCCGATGCGTTTTATTCCTGGGATACTTCATGTTGAACATGCAGTGTCAGCCGATGCGTTTTATTCCTGGGATACTTCATGTTGAACATGCAGTGCCAGCCGATGCGTTTTATTCCTGGGATACTTCATGTTGAACATGCAGTGCCAGCCGATGCGTTTTATTCCTGTGATACTTCATGTTGAACATGCAGTGCCAGCCGATGCGTTTTATTCCTGGGATACTTCATGTTGAACATGCAGTGCCAGCCGATGCGTTTTATTCCTGTGATACTTCATGTTGAACATGCAGTGCCAGCCGATGCGTTTTATTCCTGGGATACTTCATGTTGAACATGCAGTGCCAGCCGATGCGTTTTATTCCTGGGATACTTCATGTTGAACATGCAGTGCCAGCCGATGCGTTTTATTCCTGTGATACTTCATGTTGAACATGCAGTGTCAGCCGATGCGTTTTATTCCTGGGATACTTCATGTTGAACATGCAGTGCCAGCCGATGCGTTTTATTCCTGGGATACTTCATGTTGAACATGCAGTGTCAGCCGATGCGTTTTATTCCTGTGATACTTCATGGTGAACATGCAGTGCCAGCCGATGCGTTTTATTCCTGGGATACTTCATGTTGAACATGCAGTGCCAGCCGATGCGTTTTATTCCTGGGATACTTCATGTTGAACATGCAGTGCCAGCCGATGCGTTTTATTCCTGTGATACTTCATGTTGAACATGCAGTGTCAGCCGATGCGTTTTATTCCTGGGATACTTCATGTTGAACATGCAGTGCCAGCCGATGCGTTTTATTCCTGCGATACTTCATGTTGAACATGCAGTGTCAGCCGATGCGTTTTATTCCTGTGATACTTCATGGTGAACATGCAGTGCCAGCCGATGCGTTTTATTCCTGGGATACTTCATGTTGAACATGCAGTGTCAGCCGATGCGTTTTATTCCTGTGATACTTCATGTTGAACATGCAGTGCCAGCCGATGCGTTTTATTCCTGGGATACTTCATGTTGAACATGCAGTGCCAGCCGATGCGTTTTATTCCTGTGATACTTCATGTTGAACATGCAGTGCCAGCCGATGCGTTTTATTCCTGGGATACTTCATGTTGAACATGCAGTGTCAGCCGATGCGTTTTATTCCTGGGATACTTCATGTTGAACATGCAGTGCCAGCCGATGCGTTTTATTCCTGGGATACTTCATGTTGAACATGCAGTGCCAGCCGATGCGTTTTATTCCTGTGATACTTCATGTTGAACATGCAGTGCCAGCCGATGCGTTTTATTCCTGGGATACTTCATGTTGAACATGCAGTGCCAGCCGATGCGTTTTATTCCTGGGATACTTCATGTTGAACATGCAGTGTCAGCCGATGCGTTTTATTCCTGGGATACTTCATGTTGAACATGCAGTGCCAGCCGATGCGTTTTATTCCTGGGATACTTCATGTTGAACATGCAGTGTCAGCCGATGCGTTTTATTCCTGGGATACTTCATGTTGAACATGCAGTGCCAGCCGATGCGTTTTATTCCTGGGATACTTCATGTTGAACATGCAGTGTCAGCCGATGCGTTTTATTCCTGGGATACTTCATGTTGAACATGCAGTGCCAGCCGATGCGTTTTATTCCTGGGATACTTCATGTTGAACATGCAGTGTCAGCCGATGCGTTTTATTCCTGGGATACTTCATGTTGAACATGCAGTGTCAGCCGATGCGTTTTATTCCTGGGATACTTCATGTTGAACATGCAGTGCCAGCCGATGCGTTTTATTCCTGGGATACTTCATGTTGAACATGCAGTGCCAGCCGATGCGTTTTATTCCTGGGATACTTCATGTTGAACATGCAGTGTCAGCCGATGCGTTTTATTCCTGTGATACTTCATGTTGAACATGCAGTGTCAGCCGATGCGTTTTATTCCTGTGATACTTCATGTTGAACATGCAGTGCCAGCCGATGCGTTTTATTCCTGGGATACTTCATGTTGAACATGCAGTGTCAGCCGATGCGTTTTATTCCTGCGATACTTCATGTTGAACATGCAGTGTCAGCCGATGCGTTTTATTCCTGTGATACTTCATGGTGAACATGCAGTGCCAGCCGATGCGTTTTATTCCTGGGATACTTCATGTTGAACATGCAGTTTCAGCCGATGCGTTTTATTCCTGTGATACTTCATGTTGAACATGCAGTGCCAGCCGATGCGTTTTATTCCTGGGATACTTCATGTTGAACATGCAGTGCCAGCCGATGCGTTTTATTCCTGTGATACTTCATGTTGAACATGCAGTGCCAGCCGATGCGTTTTATTCCTGGGATACTTCATGTTGAACATGCAGTGCCAGCCGATGCGTTTTATTCCTGGGATACTTCATGTTGAACATGCAGTGCCAGCCGATGCGTTTTATTCCTGTGATACTTCATGTTGAACATGCAGTGTCAGCCGATGCGTTTTATTCCTGTGATACTTCATGTTGAACATGCAGTGCCAGCCGATGCGTTTTATTCCTGGGATACTTCATGTTGAACATGCAGTGTCAGCCGATGCGTTTTATTCCTGGGATACTTCATGTTGAACATGCAGTGTCAGCCGATGCGTTTTATTCCTGGGATACTTCATGGTGAACATGCAGTGTCAGCCGATGCGTGTTATTCCTGTGATACTTCATGTTGAACATGCAGTGTCAGCCGATGCGTTTTATTCCTGGGATACTTCATGTTGAACATGCAGTGTCAGCCGATGCGTTTTATTCCTGGGATACTTCATGTTGAACATGCAGTGTCAGCCGATGCGTTTTATTCCTGGGATACTTCATGTTGAACATGCAGTGTCAGCCGATGCGTTTTATTCCTGGGATACTTCATGTTGAACATGCAGTGTCAGCCGATGCGTTTTATTCCTGGGATACTTCTGATCGAAAATATTGCGTGGGACGCTGAACCAGCAGCAAGTTGACAACGCTGTGGTGGGTTATTAAATATTTTTTTCCCCATCGAGCAAATGTGATGTCAAGTTCCTCAACCAAATTTGAAATCTTTAGAATATTTTAGGCAGAAATGTCAGCTAACGACTTTGTAACAGGTGGAGAGAGGACTGAACAGTACGGCCTCTCTCGCAACCCCGCACGAAATCTCGTTCCCGTCCACGGAACCTGGGAGCCAATCAGCTTTCACCGGAAGATTAATGAGACTAATTTCAGCGGCAGTGCGGTAACCCGGATGTACCCGGCGATTGGAGTCCGAGGCCTGGGCAGCCATTGAAAGCGACCAGCACTGGGAAAGCAAAGCCCACCAACCTGCCTTGCCCGCCAGTTTCATTGTGTCGCGGTGCGTCCACACACGGAGCCAGCGTTGTTGGAACGTCTCTTGATCCTTTGACCATTGCGCAACTGGTCGTTTGAGAATAACAGCAGTAGCAACAACAGCAGTGACTTCTGCATAAGATGGCGAAGGAATAGAGAGAGGAAATAATTTTGTTCGAGATGGAGATGAAGGAGGGGGCGGGAGAGGGGGAGGAGGGGGAAGAAGGGGAGGGGGAGGGGGAGGGGGAGGGGGAGGGGGAGGGGAAGAGGAGGAGGAGGAGGAGGAGGACACTGTTGTAATGACATCAACACACGAGCCATTATGCAGATTTCGTCATCCACTCTGACAGTCATCAGGTCTAATGACTGCCATCATGCTCCCACAATCCTACCTGTAGAGACGCGTCACCTGAGACGTACAATTCACACTGCCGCGCATGGGATGCATTTGCGCGTCATGTAAAGAAAGTACCTTAAAACACACATGCTTTGTAACTTACGTCAAGGTTAGGTAGCAATTCCATAGTGGCTGTTACTGTTCGCCAAGTTCGTGCAGCTCACCAGTAACTTTTGTAGCCACTGAGACTTTTGTTTAAAAACATCCATGCGCGTGACATTTTTTGTGGATAGAAAATTAGCAAAGAAACTCTTCTTTCCTTTCATATATTTGCTAGCGCTTCAAACGTGGAGGGTAACGACTGCTGTATGACTGCACATTGAAGAATGTATTGGCATCATTTCAAAGAGAGGACTGGTATGAACAGCCCCCGTTCTTCACAGAGTTCACCGTTTGAGAGATGGCAAAGCATCACCTTTGATATTTGATAGCTGCTCTAGTGCAGCTATAGTACACTCGTCGATCAGGAACCAACGGGGTATTTACAAGATGGATTGCCATAATGTGAATTCAGCCGAGCATCTCCCCCATTTTCACTCGCAAAGTTCCGACGATCACACAATGAACATAGAGAAGTCATGAAGCATGGAGATTAAACTGCCTTCGTCTATGGCACACTGTCTTTAGAGGAAAGTCGAGTTGACTGATCGCCTGAAGAAAGGCATTTGTGAGCGATAGGTAGTGGCATGATGACAGCGTCGTACGTACACATTGAGGTTGTTAGGTGCTCGATTCTCGAACACCGAGCCACTAACAATGCACTGCATTTCCTCATAACTTATGTTCGACCCAAACTGTCGTGGCCCTATGTCTGGCGGTAAGACCTTTCTTTTTACACTCTTATATACATCTATTTGCAGTGGGCAAGATCGTATCCCCGACTTTATTTAATTTCTTCTTCATGTCGCTCTTGGTCAGCTGAAATGTTCACCGATTTGTCGTAGTGATGCCAAGGTAAGTTCTGTGAGCGTTTTCAGATTCTGCTGGTGGTCAACACATATACATGTACACACGAATGATTAAGTTTGATGCTTCTCTGTCCACCGCTAACACATGCTGATGCGATGAAAGAAACGACAAAACATTAGCTATAACAGCTGTCGCACACGATAAGACAGTAATTTCTTTTCCGCTATATCTTTTAATACAGTGTGCATGTTCCCTCCTGTGCTAGCAGTTGTATCAAGAAAACACTTTGTTTTCTGTATATATCCTCTCAAATCTTTAATGATTTGAAATATGCTGTAAATTTGTGGTGTTTCACTGATTCAGTGTTTGTCAGTCAGCAAATGGGAACTCCTGCATCAGCATCCTTTGGAAATTATATAGCACAACGATATGGATTTTCCGGCAACGCCGAATGACGTGATGGATGGATGGATGGATGGTTGTAGTTTTACGGCCTATCAGCCTGTGTAGGCTATATAAGGCCATTAAGCACGAACATCACTAGAATAGTTCCATGTAAGCGCAGTTCAAGTCACGATGTCCCTATTTATATCCCTCTTACGAATCGTAGAGGGAGACACGGTGGGTCTATTCTTTTAACCCCCAACCCACAGGCCCATGACGTGAGGATCCGTACTTAGTAGTGAGTGGAGTCCATTGAATCGTCTCATCGAGACGAATTTCACCCTATGAAAACATTGTTTGAACTGCATCAATGAAACAAAATAAAATGTTTCAGTATCAGAAAAGCAGGGGTAGCCTGTTTCTGTCTAGGCTTACGGTGAAAAAGGTCCCCTGCTCACGTGCACGTCGAGGTGGCCCAGACTCCTGCAGGCTTCCCAGTCAATAGAAGTGCACGCATTGTGCGGAGAAGCAATTTGTCTCCAATCGATGTTGATTAGATAGAGAATGAATCAAGAACCGATTCAACGACCGTGTGGCATGCCAAGCAAGAAATAGAACTTTCCTGATCCTCAATTAGTTTACGCATCGACGCGCATTGCTCTCTGGAGAAGAAATAGGAGAAGACACCTTGATTGATGTGAAGTGCCCGGTGTAGCTGCTTTGAGAGAGAGAGAGAGAGAGAGAGAGAGAGAGAGAAAGAGAGAGAAAGAGAGAGAGAGAAAGAGAGATAGAAAGAGAGAGAGAGAGAAAGAGAGACAGAGAGAGAAGGAGAGAAGGAGAGAGAGAGAAAGAGAAAGATAAAGAGAGAGAGACAGTGAGAGAGAGAGAGAAACATATAGAGAAAGAGTGACATAGAGAGAGAGAGACAGAGCGACAGAGAGAGAGAGAGATAGAGCGAGAGACAGAGAGGCAGAGAGAGACACAGAGAGGCAGAGAGAGACACAGAGAGGCAGAGAGAGACACAGAGGCAGAGAGAGACACAGAGAGGCAGAGAGAGACACAGAGAGGCAGAGAGAGAGACACAAAAGCAGAGAGAGACACAGAGAGGCAGAGAGAGACACAGAGAGGCAGAGAGAGACACAGAGAGGCAGAGAGAGGCAGAGAGAGGCAGAGAGAGGCATAGAGGCAGAGACACAGAGAGGCAGAGAGAGACAGAGAGAGGCTGAAGCAGAGAGAGGCAGAGGCACAGAAAGACAGAGGCACAGACAGGCAGAGGCACAGACAGGCAGAGGCACAGACAGAGGCACATACAGACAGAGGCACATACAGACAGAGGCACATACAGACAGAGGCACATACAGACAGAGGCACAGACAGACAGAGGCACAGACAGACAGACAGAGGCACAGACAGACAGACAGACAGACAGACAGACAGACAGACAGACAGACAGACAGACAGACAGACAGACAGACAGACAGACAGACAGTCGTGAAATAAATGTTGCATTAAAAAGCTGCATCCTAGTACGCCTGGTGTGTCGCTGTATGATTTGTCGCTGATGATCAGTTGACCCGAAACTTTAAAGCACCAGAAGAATATACAACACTTCATATGGGCATGATGCGAGGCAAGATGGTGGAGCGGCGGAGGAATGGGAGAGGGTTGAGATGGTGGTTGGGGGTGGACGGGAAGATTACACACCAGGGGAAATGTATTCATGTTATCTTGTAAGAATCTGTAGACATGTTTCGGGATTTCAAAAAGAGGTACAACTTTTAATGTTTGCTTTGTGCAAACTACAGATGACTTAAACTTACAAGCAATCCTACGAGAGTTTATCATACTAGAAAGATGTTGCTCTCAACGGTAAAGGTAAAGTGGATCAGCAAGGTTAAGGACTAAAAAAAGAAATATTAAAAAAACCTCAACACCCCCCACAGATCACGTTGAGAGGTTGAGTGGCACGGGATGACGGGGTGAGGGTTGGAGTTAGGGGGTAGGGGGAAGAAGCTGAAGAAGATAAGGGTTGAGTTGGAGACCGAGGGTCTGGGAGGAGAGAGGATGGTGGGTAAGGTCGGCATTTGAATTCAATCAACCGGTGGGATGGAATTCTCTGCCTCGGGCCCGTGGGGTTTAAGCGAGGCCCGGCTTCCCTGAAATTGCCCTTTCTCCCGCCTCCTTGAGAACGCCACCGTCCCTTACGCTTTTGCATGACTGACTCGCAGACTTCCCCTACCATTACCACGCGGGCTCTGACATGTTGGCTCCCTGAACTCAACTCTCCTCTCTCAGTCCTTGCTATTCTCGCTAGTCTCAGACTGCCGCGTGCTCAAATTCTGGTCTCCACGGCAACGTGCCTTTTTCCATTGAAACCTCCCGTTTTAGTAATTCCTTGTTCTCATAACTCCTGCTGGGCCTCCACCCTCTGGTTCATCTGCCTCCTGGTCCTACAACTGGTGGTTTTCATTGCATCTTGAGTTTGGAAATCCTCCTGGTTCTCATAACCCCTGGCCACCATGAATTCTTGTCTTACGGCGTCCTGACTTCCGCCTCCTCACTATAACAACTTCTGGTCTTCATCACTTATAATTTAGTCCTGATTACGTATTATCTAAACAATATCTTGTGTCGAACCCTAAGATTTCCTGTTATTATCACGAACCCTGGTTTTCATCATACTCTGTTGTTTTGACTTCTTTGAGTGCTCACGGATCCTGGTTCTCACGTTTGCAAGCTTCCTATGTACTACTGCGGGAAACGGGTACAAAATCAATTTCAATACAAAACAGTATTTAAAAGGGCGAAATCACGGAATCTTCTGTATGCCCGGCAGAGCTTTTCACACCCGTTTTCAAAGAAGGAGATGGGTTGATTTTAGGTTGTTCCACTGCAAAGCCACATAAACAAATTGTTTGCTCTTTTCTGAAAATTGTGCCGATGGCAGTAAAAAAAGAAATACGCCTGAAATCACGGTTTTCTGAATTTTAATTTAAAGCAGTCATTTTGAAAGGGACGTGGAGGCCTTCACAGTACTTGCAGCTCTTTGGACGCTGTAGTACGTTTGCCGCGTGTGGACAGTTTAGACAATTTTGAAGTTTTGTAAATCTCTCTCTCTCTCTCTCTCTCTCTCTCTCTCTCTCTCTCTCTCTCTCTCTCTCTCTCTCGTATATCACCCAGTGGCTCCAGAAGGCCAGACATGCACTATAGGGCGGCTCCCCACTAAGGTACTGCAACACAGAGACACCCGCCTCTCCACTGAGCTAAAGGTGCAAAATGCTGTCGACCTCACCTCTCTTCTTTGTCATAGTGAAACGTGGACACTACCGACGGCTCATCACGCATGACGTATTACAGTTCCTGACTCGTTCCTACAGTCGATCACGCGATATGCTGATAGGATCGAGTCTCCAATCAGGATGTCCTTGACCGTGCCCAGTCGACACGTGTCAAAATCAAACTCCTCCAGACCCATATTAGATAGGCTGGACATGTGATTCATATGGGCGAGTCCAGGCGTCCTAGCGAAAACAGCCGCCGCCAGCCGTGTGGCAGACCGCTGTCACTCAGTGTCAGCGCCTTGTTGTGAGAGTGAAGACGCAGAGCAGCCTCTGCCCCCACCCCAGCCCTGACAACTGGCGTTCCATGCCCCGTCTGCAGCCACCCGTGCGCTCCGGACTTCGGTCTCCCAAACCACATTCGTGCCCACCACAGAAGATGACCACATGCACAGCAGAACGTCCTCCTCGGTCCCTGAGGGAGACTACCCAGAAGATACAATATATGGATAATAATAGTCAGCAAATGAACAACCCAACTCGTAGCTTCAACTGTTTGGTTATTTAATGCCCTCTTCGTGAGTTGAGTCGGGATTCAACTTGCGGCGTATGTTCATGTCAAAAGAGTCATGTCGTATATAGATATAGACGTCATGAAGAAAAGCAATTACAAAATACTATTCGTGCCAATAACAGCGACATGGACCGAGACAAGAACTTGATAAACCTGCGTAAAGTTGCAGCTGGCCCTCCTAGATCTAACTTAACTCCCCCCAAAACTCGCCGCAATGAAGGCAACCAAGAGTCCAAGCACACTTGCGCACGCGAAGAAGGACACAACAGAAGGGAGAACATATTTGAACCTCACGGGAACGAGGAATATGACCCATGCACAAAAATGCTCGGAGGGAGTGTGTGTGTGTGTGTGTGGGGAGGTATGTTAACAGTTTTCGCTCATATATACACACAAACGCGCAAAACTCACACACACACACACGTACACACACACGTACACACACGTATACACGCACGCACGAACGCACACATACATGCTAACACAGATGCACACACACACGCACACTTACCATCAATCAGACCCCCTCTCACAGGGGCGTTACTGTTAGCATAAACATACACCCATGATATCCCTCTCGCTCAGATACATATTCACCCGGCCATTCTCTTTCAATGGCACTAACGTTCCACCTATATACATGTATACATGTATGTCCGTGCCGCACACATGAATATGTACGTACCAACACATACATACCCGTACACATACATACGCACGCACACGCAGACACTCACACACACACACACACACACACACACACACACACACACACGCACATATATATACGTACTAACACACATGTACGCGCACACAATCGTACACACACACATACATAGGCACACATACGCGCGCGCGCACACACACACACACACACACACACACACACACACACACACACCATTAGAGAAGGGGGTTACCTAACTTTTTACAAGATAGCTCTGGGGCGCGTTGCAAACGGCGAGATTTGCCAAGATTTGCCAAGAAAAGCAAGAAAACCAAGCATTCTCAACGCTCTCGCTCCGAGGAAAACGAGGCCTAGGCGAGACTTCGCAAGCAGCTCTGAGAGGTGCTCCGCCTAGCGAGAATAACGAGAAAAAATGGCGGCGGTGCGACACACAAAGCTTGGCTTTGTGTTTCTAGATGATACATTTTTTAATGTAACCGTCCCAACTGCCAGTTGGCAGCAGTTGCAGACCGGTGAGTGCTTGTTATGTCTTTAAAACTGGTGTTTAGATCACAGATCGGGCCGAGTCAGTCAAAAATGTCTGCCAAATCTGAAAGTGGAGGAGTCCACTCATTTCATGAGTCGATGCACGTGTCGTCGTGTGTGTTGTTGTACCATTTGGGTAGGTAACCTACCTAAACACCCTACTTCAGCTATGTTTTGCCAGTAAATTTACCGAGTAATAGATCTAAACCGTTGTAGATTTTTTCCCACAAGCATTGTACATTTTGTAGTATTGTTTTGTTCAATTGTTATTGTTTCTTACTCTTAGAATGTGATTTTGTGATGTTTTCAAGGTTTCTCGCATTCTGGCCGCCATCTTGCTCTCTCCACTTCCGACTACGAAATCTCGTGGGTCGTTGCTTTTGGCCTAGTTCTTGCCTTGGACCGAGACTAGTCAAATCTTGCTGGGCTAGGTAGCACCGCAACGCGCTCCTGATACAGTACTTTAGTTTTAATCAGTTTCCTGTTAGTCCAGACGACTGTTTTTGTCCAGTCTGATTTCCATAAACATCGTCGGACTGAATATGGTATTCACTTAGTGGAGAAATGCGATTAGGTGAAGTGCCATTTGGCTCGATAGACAGTTTTGCAGAGTATACATGGAGTCTGAACTTTTCAATGGGAGTAAACTCGCTGTCATTTTCTCTCCATTCGCCTTCTTTTACCAGGCACTTTAGATTAGTTTTTGTGATTCACAAAGTTGGTTTTCTCCATTAGCTCTCCGAAACATATTGACTAGAGCAAGACCGATTTGCAAATGCACTAGTACTGTACTGCTAATGCATGGGAACGAATGGACGCCTTCGGACACTCTCCAATGGATTCAACACTCGACATCCCGATAGATGCACTATACTGCCCTCACGGAAGTGTTGCCCTCAACGCCTACATTTTACAGAAAAAGCCAAACTGTTTGCGTGGACAATGTCAACGTCATATCCCATGATGTAAAAGCGACACACAAAACTAAGACGAAAGAAGGGTGGAAAACTCCTAAATGGAATTGCTACTCTATCGATTTTGCACGCGGAGAGGAGAGCGGTATGGACTGCAAATTGACGCTTGATGGGCTGACGACGGGTTTGAAATTACGACTGTTTGCACCCAGAAAGACTACCAAAGGCGTACACTCCAGAAATGGGTTTCCATTTTCTGGATAGGGAACTCTGTTGCGGGCACACGGTGCCGAAACTACTTCGGCCAACACGAAACTCAGGGATGTGGACACAGGGCCTTGTAGAGTCCTCCACTCTCTGCGTTCCTCCACTCTCTGCGTTTTTCCACTCCGGGACCCGGGCAGCACGGCAGGGACGGAGCAGAACAGCAAAAAGGGATCGAGGGAAGATGGAGGCGTGGGATGGGTGCCAGGCAGGAAGCGTGCAAGCAGACAGGAGGTGTTGGTGAGGCGTGTCTGGTGTGGAAGATTATAGGACGGGGATGAGTAGGTTACGCATCATGGGAAGTGGCTCAAATAGGCAGACAACGAGACTAAAAGTAAGATGCTGACGAGAAGAAAAAAAGTTTAGGAAATTCATGAGAGGACGGAACCCGCGTCCTCCTGCTTGAATATCCCATTGCACGAAATGTCACTGAGCAGCGCTTGTTGCGAGACAAGCAGCGCTTGTTGCGAGGGAAGCAGCGCTTGTTGCGAGGGAAGCAGCGCTTGTTGCAAGACAAGCAGCGCTTGTTGCAAGACAAGCAGCGCTTGTTGCAAGACAAGCAGCCCTTGTTGTTGGGAAGCAGCGCTTGTTGCGAGGGAAGCAGCGCTTGTTGCGAGGGAAGCAGCGCTTGTTGCGAGACAAGCAGCGCTTGTTGCAAGACAAGCAGCGCTTGTTGCGAGACAAGCAGCGCTTATTGCGAGGGAAGCAGCGCTTGTTGCGAGGGAAGCAGCGCTTGTTGCGAGGGAAGCAGCGCTTGTTGCGAGACAAGCAGCGCTTGTTGCAAGACAAGCAGCGCTTGTTGCGAGACAAGCAGCGCTTATTGCGAGGGAAGCAGCGCTTGTTGCGAGGGAAGCAGCGCTTGTTGCGAGACAAGCAGCGCTTGTTGCAAGACAAGCAGCGCTTGTTGCGAGACAAGCAGCGCTTATTGCGAGGGAAGCAGCGCTTGTTGCGAGGGAAGCAGCGCTTGTTGCGAGACAAGCAGCTCTTGTTGCGAGACAAGCAGCGCTTGTTCCGAGGGAAGCAGAACTTGTTGCGAGGAAAGCAGCGCTTGTTGCGAGACAAGCAGCGCTTGTTGCGAGGGAAGCAGCGCTTGTTGCGAGACAAGCAGCGCTTGTTGCTAGGGAAGCAGCGCTTGTTGCGAGGGAAGCAGCGTTTGTTGCGAGGGAAGCAGCGCTTGTTGCGAGGGAAGCAACGTTTGTTGCGAGGGAAGCAGCGTTTGTTGCGAGGGCAGCAGCGCTTGTTGCGAGGAAAGCAGCGCTTGTTGCGAGACAAGCAGCGCTTGTTCCGAGGGAAGCATAACTTGTTGCGAGGGAAGCAGCGTTTGTTGCGAGGGAAGCAGCGCTTGTTGCGAGGGAAGCAGCGCTTGTTGCGAGACAAGCAGCGCTTGTTGCGAGGGAAGCGCCTCCAAAGATTTCCTTTCAGTCATGACCCTCACGATTTGATCCTGGGCGTGCGCCGCTAAAAATGGTTGATGCATGACACTCTGCTTATGCAGCTCGGATGTGTTCTCACATACATCCATAGTCCGGTAATGGATTATATGGATGGACGGATGGATGGATGGATGGATGGATGGATGGATGGATGGATGGATGGATGGATGGATGGATGGATGGATGGATGGACGGACGGACGGGATGGATGGATGGGCGGGATGGATGAATGGACGGACGGACGGACGGACGGACGGATAGATGGAGTTTTACGGCCTATCAGTCTTTGTAGGCTATGTAGGGCCATTGATTAAGAAAAATCATTAGTTGTTTACAATTAGAGCATGTCAGGTAAGTATTCGCCTCTTTCGAAACGCGTTGGGAGTCGCGGTGGGTCTATTCTTACCCCAAAACCACAGGGAAAGGTAATGGAATAATATTTTGAAGTGAAGAGATTACAAACAGAACATGAGATGGAAAACAGCTTGACGACCAAAGTCGTACTGCAGTGAAGGAGATTTTGGATAAAGAGAAATTCGGATAAGCAACAATACTGTTTCACACGAAAAGAAACAGATTATAATCATAACATCATATCTCTTAGACAATAGTTAGCGGTGAAAGAAAAACTCAAAACTCACGGTGTCTATCGACGATTTGGGAAAATGATGTAGGATTGAAACGATGCATGCAGAACACTAAAAAAACAAGTTGCAGACAAACAGACAGCAGAGGTCACGGAAAAACACACCGAGGGGTCAGACAGGAGGGAAGACGGGGGAGTGGTGGCAGAGAGGCAGCCCAAAACGGGAACGGGAGAATCCTGAATTGATGAAGGAGGTCTGCCGAGTGATGACCTTACCTTCCGTCTGTTTGCACTCTGTTCTTGCTGGCACCCTTGATCCAACTCGGGGACTGGCGTGAGATCTGGAGGCGGAGCCAGGCACTTGTAACCTCGCGGCGTGCAGCTCGGGCCGGCGCTCGAGGCGGGCACGGGAAAAACGTGCAGCGCACAAAACCAAGGTAAACACGTGCCGAGCTGGGCGCGAGGCGCGACTGGAGGTGAAAGGGCCGCGCGCCGAGCAATTTGGCCCGCACTTCCCGAGCCGAAGACAGGCCGAGTGGTAGAAGAAATTGCGGCAAAAACCTTGTCTGGCTTGGCCCTACAAGAAATCAATGTGCACGTGACGGACGCAATGGCGAAATTAATTCCGAGACCGGACCGGGTGAAGAGAAGTTGGGTGTTCGCCATCTATCACTCTTGGAGCAAGACCGACGCCAGCTCTCTTCAAGCACAGACTCCGGCATCTCCTACAGTCCGTCCTAGAAAGAGCAATGTCGTAATACCCGACGCCGACAAGTCGGTCTACATCAGAGAGGTGCCTGCACGACAGGCCAGGAATGCTTGCTTTTGCATATCAAAGGCGGGAGTGCAGACCGCGGACAATATGTCTGTCGGCATTTCTAAATAAATCATTCACGAAAAAAATGGTCTCCTTTGTGAGTGGCACCTTGAGGAGAATCAACAGGCAACCTGGCAAAGTGGCCTGTTTAACCCAGTGATGAAACTGCAAAATATGAGAAGCGGATATTGCCCGGGAAGACAGGCAGATGAAATGTTTTTGCTTTTGAGAAGCGTATTTTCTTGGACCTCTCCACAGTAGCTTAAAAAGCTTTAGTTATCGAACGGGAAGTCACACCCTCAACTGATATATCACCGATCGTTCCGAGAGGACTCGCGGCATATTGAAAAACTTTATAATTTCTACCTTAATATTTGTTTCTTGAAAAGTGTGCCTGGATTTACGGAGAAAGGGACTGTATAAGTCTACTTTTGAAAGAAAATCCCAGAGGGCACCAGAAAAAACACTGTTTACGTAATATATCAATGTTGTGTTCTGTTTTGTTCGTCTGCATAGCCTTTTTAAAGGAAAAAGTAAGTTGGTTTTAAAACAATTCTAAATTCAGGGAATCAAGCAAAATGATAAACCACAACACTTTTAAAAGCAAACTTGAGGGAGGAAGTACCTTTTTGTGATCTAATTGAAAATATTCAATGGATTGCAAGCAATAGGGAATACTCTGTTTCATGTAGACCAAGAACCTTCAGGACGGATGAAAAGGAACAATGGTATTCGGTCCGACGATATACACGTAGTGTATGCTAGATGGAATGGATGGAATAAAGTTGTACACACTTTGTGGGCAAATTTAAGGTCATTCATCATGAAAGTCACGAAACCTGGGCCCGTATGCATGAGAGGGAAGTAACATCTTGCTATGTGATTAAGTAAACTATTCAAATAAAATCACTACTTTGGGATGCATTAGTCGAATGTTGTGGTTCCTTCACAAGTAATGATGTAGAAAAACAACCCAAATTCTGCTAGAGCCAGGACCCATGAGCACAGTCGTTGTTACAGCGAGGCTAGGTGCCATTGTTGTCTTTGGTTCACACAGAAAACGCTGTTTTTTCCTACTTGAAACCCATCCTAAGAAATTGAAAGCAATTAACAGCATTAGTTTCTCAAAGTTGTATGTTGAATGTATCTATAGGTTGTGTAAGTTCCTACATACAAAATGAAGATGTTGGTCGACGAACCTAAACGCCGAAGCATCTGTTGAGATTTTGCTCAAAGCTAGTTTTATCTGATGCGATGAAAACGATACATTTAAACTGCATTGCTGTGATGAAAAAACGGTTCAGATTATATTGGTTTATTTGCGTAAATGAGAAAATGTGTGTCAACATACGCCAGGATCTCACGAGTAAGGCGGAAAAAATGCGAGCTGAGGCTGGAGCGCAAACTTTATAAACACAAACGATGGCAGTGTTCGTGATCGTATTTGATCAGCAACATTAATGACGGAGACGGGTCGGAATACTTAGAGACCGAACGAATCCGATTGATTATTTTGCTGATGAGAAAATCTACGACAAATTAAAATTTCGTCGCCACGTAAAATTGGAAATTCCAGATGAGTTGCACTATGACAAGCAAGCGCACAAAGGCGTATAAATCTATCTAAAGGCAGATGACAGCCAAAGACGCTTGGCTTTGCGTAAAGAGGCGGGATTTCCGTATTACCTGCCTAGCTAGTTACTACATGTCTCTGCAGTCACATCTACTACGCAAATCATATCCCACGCATAGCAAGTTACGTCTAGCGTAACTTCTATAGTGTTTTCTGAAGTAGTAAGTCATGCTCATGAGGAATCTTCCCTCTCTTGCATACGGGCCCTGAATAGAGCAAAAGTAAGTCATGTCGCGATTCCCCTCGTCATTCCCCTATTAGGAACTGCGTAGAGAGACGCAATGGGTCTATTCTTACCCCCAATCCACAGGGGGCTGCATGCTAGAGCTTGACAAGTAAAGTCATCGCAATCTGATTATAATAAGGTTACAAATCGCGCGGATGTCTCTTTGTGAGCAACATTTCAGAATTTATTTTTTTTCTAATCTACGTCTTCACGTTTGCTCTTTCTCCAACCTTACGTAGCCTTATACAGCCTACAAGGCTGATAGGCCCTTAAACTCCATCCATCCATCAAACCTTACATCACTTGAAGATTTCACTCACCGCACTGCAAGTACCACTAGAGCACGTATATATGTTGACTGTCGCATTTTTTTCTGCATTTCGATCAATGCCCTTGCCAGAAAGCAAGGCCAGACGGCGATTCTATCTGATTGGAAGGTTGACACACGTGCCGCGAGACTTGGACAGGACTGCCAATGGTTCTTCGACCAGGCAATTGCCCCGACTGCCACTGTACCCGCAACTAGCTCTCATTCAGACATGTTTCCCTTGCTTCCAGTCCGGCGCGAAACCGCTGCCACCAGATGGAGAAAGGGAAAAAAGCCAGCCACCCTTCCTCCACACCAGGCAAAGGACCGGAATAACGGGCCCACCTCAAAATCAATGTCAAATTAAGAACAAACGCAACGATTTGACACGAAAAGACCGTCTCTATCAAAGCAAACGAGACAGTCGGAATTGGACAGTTGGGGTGACAATTACCTCAATCACGAGGGGCTGTCTCTAACGACGGCGTAATTGCACATGGAGGGAGGCAGCCCCCAGCCTCCTCGGCAGCCCACGGGAAATCCATTTCCCTGATGGCTTCCCCGACGCCGTACTTTGTCAACCCGTCTGCAGAAATCACAACAAAACTCCGACGTTCTCTCGTCTTCCCCGTCCGGGCACGATCACGGATTAGTAACGGAACGTGACTGCCTCTTGTTGCAGATCGAACCTGTCGATGCTATTGAGTAGGCATTTGAATTATGCATTTTTCAATGCTAAATTTCCTCGCCAATTTTGCAGGAATGAATCAACGATTGAATGAGAATGAATGAAGCTTTACGGCCGCCGAGCCATTGTAGGCTATGCAAAACTATTGATCACAAAATTCACAAGAAAAGGTGAAAAAAAGCAAGTCGACTCACAATGTCCCTAGTTGTTTGCCTTTTACGAGTCGCTTGGGGAGACGCGACGGATGGATTCTTACCCCCAAACCACAGCACGGCCAGGGGCGCGTTCAAGTTCGACGCGTGACGCGCCGTGTCGTTACGTAATCCGAATTTATGTTGGCGTTCAGCATGAGCGTGTGCACCGATCACGTTTTGCCACTCTCGCTCATTGATTGGCCGTTTTGCCACTCTGGCTGACTGACTGGCGTGCGCCTCGCTTACGTACCGCTCCGTCACGTCCATCTTGAATGCGCCCCTGTGTTTGCGGAACACAACTTTGTGACTCACTCCACAATGACATCGGGAAATGTCCATGTTTTTTGCATTAACGGCGTGTTAGGGTGTGTAAGCGATGCGTGTGTTCGGCTTTTTGTTTTGTTTCTTTTAGCCTTCATCACTTAGTTTTCCTCGTGCTCGTTTTTTAAATGATGTCACTTGGCGCAATAAATTACTGTGTACTGTGTACTGTGTACTGTGTACTGTGTACTGTGTAAGTAAGCCTATGAAATGTAATTTTCCAGTACATATGTATGTAATAAGGTCTTGTGATACCACAAAGGGATCATTTTATCCCCACGACATCACGCATTTTCCATGCCGTGCGAAAGCGTCGCGTAGAAGTTTCTGTGCCTTCATGCAATAATTGTGAAAGTGCGCTTAGCGTCGGCTGATGTGAATAGCATGGAAGAAGTATTGTACATTCGTCATGCAACGGCCACGGCCACTGATGTTCATCGGACACGAGCAGAAAATCTACATTCGGATTAGAGACAGGACTCTTATTCTGTGGGTAGATAAGATACACATCCATACGTATGCACATGTAGGCACACCCACTCGTGCAAGCATCCACATGTGTATACAAAAAGGCATGTGTACACATGAACAAGTTCAAGCATGCTCACATTCACATACGCACGCACGCATTATTACCACACACACACACACACACACACACACACACACACACACACACACACACACACACACTCACAAGCACACGTACACACACACACACACACACACACACACACACACACACACACACACGCACAAGCATAACTCGAGTCCATGCGCGCAGCAGAGACGTTCTACTAACAGCAACATCTGCATACTAATGAAGTCTTCTTATCAAAATACTGACGACGAAAATGCAAAGATTTATCTCGGCACCTGAATCAGAATTCTTAAACATGTACAGAAGGAACTCGCTACACGTTGCCGTTGGGAGACCACGTTGTGGTGGAGCTGTTTAATATGTACACTAAATCTAAATCAAAGGCGATTCGCTAAATCTGTCTCAGAATTAAACAGAAAGAATCTAAACTGATATGAACACTTGTCCAAACTCAGAATGTATATTGATGTCACTATGTATAACACGGAAGTCGGTAAACTGGTAACTCTTTGGCTGGACAAATGAGGTTGGTCCATTAAAAACATCTCTGGAGTAAAAAGACCAAAATTCTGGACTAAGCTACTAAAATACTTGTCTGAGAGACAAACGTCGCGTAAACATTGAATCATTGAGAACTTTCCTTCTTTACCATAAGCCGGCCAGCTCGTCCGTTAATTTAGTATTCATATTTTAATTTTGTGGACCTCTGTTGTGAAAATCTAGTCATTGAATAGTTTGCAATATTTATTTGTGCTGCGTTCAAAAGCATTTACAAGCATATCAAGGTGTGTGTTCAGCCGACTCCAGCCCCTCTATCCCAGAACTTTTTTTATATGTCATTATTCCGCAGCCAAGATTTCTGTCTACATGCCATACGAAGAAAGCTCTTTGCGGAAGTGACGGATGGCCAATAGCATCCGAGACAGACCTGACGTAAAAGACAAATTGAACAGGCCCCACCAGCAAACCCTGTGGCAGCCTATACATCAGTGATACACGCGCTGGCTACAAGCCAGTTGCTTCTGTAAGACTAACACTGCCGGTTTTCTACACATAACGACGCCACTTTCAAAGCATCTCTGGAGAGGCACTGGAAGGGACAAATTATGCCTACCGTACAAGGCTTGCGCTTCATGGACGAGCAACAAGTCGAATATTCGAAACATAACATGTTCTCGTCATTTAGCTGTGAGTCCCATCTTGAATTGTTTCAGTGTATGTCACAAGCCGAGCGGGTTCCTAGGAACCGATGCACCACCAGCATGGATGCCTCAACCTGGCTGAAGGGACGGCGGAGGGGGAATAAAAATTCCTATGCGTTTCATGCATTCACGTGCTTGTTTGAACCAATTCGCTTGACGACATTTATGAGAAGCACACTTTCACGTGTGCAGACTATTCGTAATTAACATAAGGCACGGAAAAAACAAAATGCAAATCCACGCAGACAAACATTTTCAAGAGCGTTCAGCTTACCAACTAATTTGCTTTGACAACAGAAACAGTCGCTTGATTTCCTAAGAAGGAGTAGCTGTGAACGTTTTTTTGATAGATTCTGAGTTTTATTTTCCTTTATGAGTCGTACTATGTTTTCATTGTTTTCGATATTTCTCCACTTACCTTATCTGAGGTAATCTTTTAATTGCACATTTTTATTCAGTGGAATTATGTTGTGGCCTTGAATAGCCTTCAGGCTGATGAGCCCTTGGGCTCCATCCACCTATCCCTAAGTGCTTTGTCGGTGACGAAGGAAATCGAGATGTGAAATTTTGCCATATCGCCCATTATGCTTTTTCGTCTTTGAAGGCTCTACACAGCCTTTGCTGGCTGATGGAAGTGGGACTCGATTTAATGTTTTTATGTCACTAGATAGGTGAATTGTACGATACTATGCTCTTGCGGAGAGTTCTAACTTGGTGGAGGTGAGTGTTTCTTAACGTTGTGGTGTTAAACATGCAGCATGCTTTATGTCGTTGGCATCGGTGCTGAGGATGTTCCCAACATGGCGGGAGCTTAAATTGGTGAAAGCCGCCACAAGCTATGACTGGTGCTTAGATACACAGGGGCATTTCTCGCTCTCTCTCTCTCTCTCTCCCTCCTCTCTCTCTCCCTCCGTCCCAGACGTCTTCGATTCTCTCAGACGTGGTGCGCATGCGTGCGCACACGCCTCCCGCCTCGGCCGTCAGGGGCTGGCTGATGGATGGCTCCCCGCCGTGCTGCTTTCTGGGCTGTCCCCATCGCTTCCAGACAGAGTAAGCTCCCTTCACATATCTGCCTTCTCCAACCCCTGCAACCCCCCACCTCCTCCCCTTCCTCCATCTGCCCTCCCTCCTTCCTTCGTTTGCCCTCCCCCTCCCCTCCCCCTTACACCCACACCAGTTGGCATTTGCTATATAAAGCTTTGTTTTGATTTGGTTTTGTTGTTCTTGTTGCTCCAGGTAGATGGTGTGATGTTGTGTGGATATACAGACCAATTAGGAAGGTAGTCGGATGGACAGAGGAAAGGATTGACGGCATCTGACTATGCATGAAACTACGACCCTAAAATCGAAAAAGAGGCTAAATGAGATATTTCAACCACAATTCTGTGTATCCATTCATGCATATTCCAATATAAAAACAACAGCATGTTTATAGAGGATATCTGCAATTTTCTACAGAAATGTCAAGTTGAGGAAAGCCATTACGTAGCAAAGCGCCTTGATTAATTTTGCTCTAAAACAGTTTTGCCAATTTTAGCCTTGTTTCTCATGCACGGGCACATACTGGAAGTGTGATTTATGGAGTTGTATAAACCGACTTCCAAGTATTTCTCAGGAACAGAAAGCAAGATGGGATTGCTGTGAAGCGTGCAGACAGGTCCCTACAAAGAGACAGATGGAAGACAGCCTACGAAAAATATAGTTTTGCATATGGTAGCAGTCTTTTCCAGGGTTACTAGACACTTTTATATCAAGGTCATGCAACCCCTCCTCGTTGCAAATGTCCCTATAAAAATGTCTCCAGTAGCCTATGCTGACGCCGCAACCCAGTCTCTGTCGTAATCCCCTCCCTCTTACGACCACCGCCTCTACTACCACGGTCCCTACCGACGTTTTCCGCTTCCCTTGGCGATGTCACGCCAAGCGAAAAGATGGCTGCATGCAAAGGCATCCTCATCTGGCGTCGGAAGATAGGATCGTGATTTTACAGGATTCCTTCATACATCACCCCACACCAAAAAGACGGTTGGGACAGAAAAATCCATGGTGAATAACAAACAGGTGATTTTCTGTCTGGACGGCCTGCGAGGGGAGATAAGTGAGTGGCGGGAAAATGGAGCGAGTGAGGGCGCATAGAGAGAGGCCCTCAGCCCCGGATTCAATCATCCACCACTGTCCGCGTCTCCATTTGTCTCCATCGCCAGCCGGACACAGGCAGCTATCGGGCCTGCCCGGCCCGGGGCCCCGATGGTGTCCTGCATTCATTGCCTGGCCTGGACACCGAGCCAAGATGGCGAGTGATGAACGTCTGCATAGAGACGCCAAGGAGACCAGTAGGACTCGAGCGATGTCCTCTTTGAAGTTCCACGAGAATCCACTTGCACCATGATAACGGGGGTCGCTATTTTTGGGAGAGAGCATTAAAGATACATTTAAACAATATTACACACACCCCGCCCCCCTCCCCCCTCCCCCCAAAGAAAAAAAGCATAGCTTTGTTATATTGTGTTTATTTTATACGAGACTATTATCAAAGTATTACATTTTCCAAAGTTATTCAAGGGTTGAGTACTACCGACGAAGGCGCACATGCATTCTCAGGCCATCGTCTAACATTAAC
The DNA here is from genome assembly GCA_034096865.1 of Theodoxus fluviatilis. Classification (NCBI taxonomy): domain Eukaryota; kingdom Metazoa; phylum Mollusca; class Gastropoda; order Cycloneritida; family Neritidae; genus Theodoxus; species Theodoxus fluviatilis. Next base: position 22,713 of record JAWQFJ010000455.1, read on the forward strand.
ACATTTTTAGGAGTTGCATATACATGTATATTAAGCCGTTTGTGTATTTATTGTGCACGATTTAATAGGTATTTTGAGTGACAGTAAAAATGTTTTTCGCAGCATTTCAAAACGTGTAAGTCCAGGTGCAGCATAAACATGACGAGATACTCTCTGCAAGGAACGCATTATTTCAATCTTCATATTTGAGGCTGAAATACAAAAACATGGGAAAGGGAGGGGGAAGGGAGGGGGAAGGGAGAGAGGGGAGAGGGAAGGGAGGGGGAAGGAACTAGGGTGGAGCAAAGAATCTGACCAGAGGAGTGTGTCCCTTGGTCTGAAGCATGATGTTATCAATCTGAAACACTCTATTGACATGATGCCATTTATTCCATTGTCGGGACATTTCAAGAGTCCGCACATTTCCCAGATTCCTTTGCTAACCTTCCCTGGTATGGTATCAATCGACGTGTCAAAGTTTAAGCACGGGAAAGCGGGTGTTCGTGAAGATAATGCTGATCGCCGCACTTGTCTGTGTGTGATTTCATCAAGGCCATACACCGAAATGGCCTGAATACGAGGCACTTTATCTGGCAAGGCATATTTTCCCGTCTATCAGTCGGCCATGAAGAGAATCGGCTGGAACTTTATCGTGCAGATAGGAAGGTCCCAATTCTCTACTACTCTCATCAAAATTCATGAAGGGTGGAGCAAACTGCTTCCTTCAAGATCAAAAGTCCGGTCGGTACGTCGTGGCCAGGGCTTTAAGACCTTCTTCACTTACTCAGAGCAATTTCTCAGTTTACATTTCATTTACCTTTTACAACCTTCTCCAGTGTTTTTCATTACCCCGGTGCGGGGTTCGTTTATTTAGAAAATTAATCTTTTGCAGCGGAAACGCTTCAGAAGGGCACACACACTATCCGGCCCGATCAATTCCCCTCGGAGGAAGACTGTAAAGCGCTCCCGAAATGACGGTCAATAAACTGCCTGCGCCTCAGACAGCCTCGGCCATCACCTGACACTTTCCCTCCCAGGTTCCTATTTGGTCGGAGCCCTGAATAAACAGGGAGGACAAGAAATGTCCCCTTGCAGGACGGCCCGCCCCGCGAGGGAACCATTGCGGCTTTACAGGCCGCGCGACGCGCGCCACCCAATGAGGAGCGGAAAGTAATTGTGTCGACATCAGCATGCGGTCCCTGCTAGGGAGCTCTGGCACGGAGACGTCGAATCAAATTCCGCGCCAGGGCCTTGAGGAATGTGGCCGGTACATCCCATCAGACGCAACTTTCTCCAAGACAGATTGGGCAAGGGCAACGTGGCGAAATGTAGTTGACTGAGAAATTCAGGCGAAAGGGACAGATGAGAGATAGAGCGAGAAAACTTGCGAATTTGTACAGAAAGAGTGAACAAACGAGAGAGAGAGAGAGAGAGAGAGAGAGAGAGAGAGAGAGAGAGAGAGAGAGAGAGAGAGAAAGAGAGAGAGTTGCGCAGTTACAATATTCATAAAGTCGGAGATAGGCGACCTATAGATCATCTGGGCCCAGTCTGAAAAAATGGCTAAAAGAAAATAAATTACAGTGACGCGTATTCGGTTTATTGCACGCACTTACATAAAACCACTGTCTTATATTCACTTAAGCTGGGACATACTTTCGTATACTTGTATAAATCAACTGCAGTATGGAAAGCCTTTCGCTCCATGGACTTCGAAGAGAGATAGAGAAAAAAAGCGAAGACAGGAAAAGCCAATTCGACTGATATGGCGGCACTGCCCGAAGCTTCCTGGCTTACAGAGAGCGTGCAACACTGCAGCCAGCTTGATTGTGTTTGAGGCCGGAAAGACGGTGCATGTAAACTGGCCTCCGGACAGAATTAGAAGAGGACTCCTCTGCCTGCCTGGGGCTGCGCTGCTCATACAACGACCCGGACATCTCAGGCAGGAACAGTCATGAAATCCCCACCCTGGATTTCTTGCTGACCTTTCTCTGTCATAAACTAATTTCTGTCCGTACCGCTAAATTGATTTCTCAGAGATATACATGCATGTTGTACAAAATGCACGCGTCTTTCCGAGGTAAGGTAGTTTGCCATAATGCCGTTTTTCAGATCTTATATACTAGCGATAACAGATCTAAGGGGCGAGGGAGAAAAGTTCATTTGTTGCACTGAAATTGAAACTTCACTAACTGAATTTTTTTCTGCTCTGGAATGAGGAGCGAGGCTGAGACATTCCTTTCACGTCCCACGTTATCTCATTGGCCAGAATGACACACACCCATCCCCGTCAATACCCTTCACTCGCACGCTCCTCCAAGAAACAAAAAAGCTCGGTCTTTATTGGACCAAGGTTGATTTCCCAAGTCGGTTGCGAAAGGGAAGCCGTTTACGCAGTTGCCGAGGGGTGCAACTCCGTCTTGACAAGGGGCACAACTCCATAATGCCAAGGGGAACAACTCTATCTCTCAAACCCCGCTCCAGTTAATCTGGCTCTCGCCCTGCTAGCAGCCCCAGGTACAACTACGGAATGCTCGTGTAATTGAATCTACCGCTTCCCTGTTGAGCCTGCCCGCACGTTCTAAACCCGGAAAATGCCTCTCTGCACACGATTAAGCCCGTTCATTTGCATTTTGAAGGCTGCCACAGAATCCTCCACGCTCCTAATCTGCCCAGTTTCCAGCGCTTCAGGGTTAATAACGCAGAATGCAAATTTTTGCGCAAAAAACACATAGTCAATTTGGCGCGGGGAATTCGGTGTTTTTATTCTGCGGCGTTTTGTTGACGTTCGAGACGAAAAATGGCAGAATCCGCGTGGAAACTTATTTCCCGCCCCGCAGATAAAACACTGCCTCACGTCCTCACGGCAAAAAATGCGTACACCCCCCTTCTGTTCCCGTCAGCACTGTCGTAGAACAACAAAACATATCCCATTTTCAAAATTGGTTTCTGGTTTTCTGATACGCAAAATGAGTTTCGGAGATAATGGTGTCACAATGAAGAACCTTTGTGTATGAAACCGAAAACAACTGTTAGGTGTGTAACATCCACATCTCTTTTTGAAAGGAATGGCATTGACTCCGTCGATATGCTGCATTGCCCTCATTCGAGCAGCAAAGACAGCTGATGAACATGCATGAGGCTGATGAGCATACGTGTACCTTATAGATTGGGACTTGGTGCTGTGGCTCGATCTGTTGACACTTGTGCAAGACAATCAGGTGTCGCGGTAAAGTCCCAGCTCGGAATGACCTAGCAGCAATTTTTCTCTGTGCAATCCATAAACACCTGCGCTGCTTCAAATAAAACAATGACAGGTTCTCAGTTGTGTATTTCTCTATTAAATCATTAATTGAATATGACCCTGCACGGTTTTCAAGGTTTCCCCAAGAAAAACTAGACTGCTTAGTTATATCTTGAAGCAAGCTTGCACTTTTTCTATACTAATATGTCGCACCGCACTTTCGAGGTAATCATTATCCAAAGGTTTCTTACCTACCTCTTTGTTCTGTCAAGAAAAGATAGAATTTTTTTCTTCTCCAGAAGGACAACAGCAATGAACAGACCGTACGTTTTGCCTGATATACTTATTAAGAAAAGTGAAATGTTGTACTAAAAGCCAGCCGATTTGTGAGCTCGATTTTGGCACTGAACGAAAGTAGGTCACTTGACTTGAATTTTGTGACGTGCTACAGAAAAGTGGTACGCAGTACGCAAATGTCGTGGTGTCAATTGATCGAAAAGTGTTAAATATATCTCTTGTTTTGCAGTAGTCGGTATTTTCAAGGAAGTTGTTGTATTCGTGAAAATGCCATCACATTTGGTATCAAAGACACCTCTAGCTTAGCACTTTCCCCTAAAAGTTGAAGATAAAGGTGTGTTTTATATAGCGATATCTCCTATGGATCTCAAACCGCTTTGTACGTTATCCCCTGACCAGGGGGGGGGGGGGGGGCGCATGATCAGTCCCGCACTGACACCTGACGACAAATACATTGACAGACACACAAGACGCACACAGTCAGGTACCAGCACCAACTCCACTCCCTGGGGAACATTCCAAGCAGACGCTGGCCCATGGCCGCATACGAGGGTCAAGCACACTACAATGTGCCATCACTGCCCACACAGGTACCCGGTTTTAATCCTGGGTGGGGAGTATCTTGCTCAAGGATCCAATTCTGAAAACCACACAGCTTCGAACACCGCACCCACTGGTCGTGAGCGAATGCAAGTCGAGCGCGCGGACAACTCTGCCAAATAGCCTCCAGAACCTTCCTTGTTGCCAACTGGTGTTTCTCAGAGGAATGGTGCACTGCTATTACATTTGAGCGCTTTACTTCCTTAACTTCTCCTGATACCAAGCGCTGTTATGGGTTCGAGCTGAGGCTCTACGTGACTCGAGCGTTTACTGACGTAAGCTGCGTGCCAAAATGGAGAGCTTGTGCACGATTGCAATCATAGAGCATCGTTGACTTCCTCGTGTAAAAAATGGCATACATAGAAATGGTCTTGATTATTTGATGCGAGCCGTTTTCAGTCCAGTCAAAGTGGACATGTTAGGTATAATCACATTGCGAAATATATTTACTTCATGAACATACGCATTTGAAAATGTTTTGGTCATTTAGAGTTAAAGTTGGCCCATATTCATGCACATGTTGATTGCTTGAGTATATGGTGCTGTCACACGTTACCAGTGCCATTCCCACCTACAAAGCTTGCAAAGACTACGTCACATACACAAAATGGTTGCAGTTTATTCCTGACTTTTCCTTTTCTTTCTTACCTCCGCCACGGAAGTTATGTTTTATCCTCGGTTTGTTCATTCGTTAGTAATTCAGCTAAATATAACTCACACCGTTCACAACGGATTCTGATGCAATTTAGAGGAACGTCAGGGTTTATGCAAGGAACAATCCATTCAATTTAAGAGGTAATTTGGGAATAATGGGCATAAAGAGAATGTTAACTGTTATGTAGTTTAGGAAATGAAAGTATGAAGATATTATTGCACATCATGAAGCTGATGACGTCAAACTATTGATGATGCGGGCGTACGCGTTCCTCACTCTGATAACTATGCTTTCAGCCGATAAATGAACTAAACTTGGTCAAAGATTATAGGTTACCTATAATCTTTGACTTGGTAGAGTCGGGTTTGACTAGCAGAATATGCTGCCTTTATTAATCATACAGGTCTTGGAAGAGAAATGTTGGCTTCCTTAGCACAGGTTTACTCTCTCAGAGTGCTCGCTGATTACAGCTGCCAAGGAGGTTATGTTTCACCCTGTTCGTTCGTTAGTTATTCAGCAAAATAACTCAAAACGTTTACAACGGATTCTGATGCAATTTAAAGGAAGGTCAGGGTTTCACATAAGAAACAATCCCTTAAAATTTTGAGATAATATGTAATCTCAATTAGAAATTCCGACCATAACGAGATTGTCATCTTACGTAAATATCTCACGTGTGTTCAGTTTACGAGCGCGAAGTACATACCTCACACCACACATTACAGACAAAACTTCAACACAGTATATAATGTGAGGTACTACAAACTGTTAGCAGAAATCACCACCCAACACATTAGTAGAGAAGCGCCTACATAAACTAAGGGCGCCAGCACCTCAGCAGGACTCCAGTGTGGTCTCATGAGTCAGACACAAAAACTGTCATTGCCAGAACAACGGGCACATGTTGCAGCTTGTATTGATTCGTTCACAAAGCCTCCAGCCACCGCTACTACGGAGCTCCATTGGTGTGTATTGATTACAGTCTTGTCCCCCAAGTCCTTCGTCTTCTACACAGATCCTCTCTAGAAACAAGAGGTGGGATTGAGTGGCGTCTAGCGAGGCACAGGTCGACACTTGATTAACCCCCTCTAATGGTATCTCAAGTATAAATCTCCTCAACTCATTTCACCCTGCCTCGCCTGATAGCCTCGAATTAGGGCCAGAGAATGAAACCCTTAAATCGAGAGGGTTCGTGACAGCTAATGACCCGTCTGTCTCCAGAGACCAGCTGGGAACCCAGCACCGGAAGTCCAGGCAGGGGGGAGCCAACGGGGACTGTCGGGACTCTCGCGCAGTCTCGTTAGCGGTTGCGTGAACACGTGGGACTAAGGATGGGATCAGGTGTTGTCCCCCTCCCCCAGGGTGATGTCGGGAGGTCAGCCATGGCGAAGCCTCCCTGGTTTATGGATGGACTGGGCTACCACCAGTTGACACGGTCCCTCTCCCGGGAAATATCTGCCACGGCCAATGTTCGCGCCAGTGCTGTCGATGGTGCCGCATGTGGTTGCTTGTGGTTTGAGGGTGACCGGGGTGAACAAGGTGCAGTAGATAAAACTGTTTTGAAAAGGTATTGTTTGTTAGCTTAAATATTTAGGGTAGTTTGGAGCTGTAACGGTTGCTACAAATGCTGCTTGCTCTTTTTGGTGATATCGACTTGAATAATAAGATTCTCGCACAGCAAGAATTTTACAAGAAAAAAGCTTTAAAGTACATGTTTAAAAGAATAGACTGAGGAAATCACGATTGATGAGATATATCTGGAAGACAAGGCTGAAGCGAAAGCGATGTAAACATATGAGCTGTCCAACAATAGGCGAGAGGACACATGGATGCAAATTAAGACTGCACATATGAGAGAAAGAAATATAACGAGATAAGGACATACGAGGGTGGATTGATCAATCAGTGAGGGATAACGGACCTGTGAGCAGGTGCAAGGATATATTGTCTCGGTCGAGGACATTACAAACATTACAACATTGCAGTTTACTCTCAACATCAATTCCTCTCAGTTGCTGTACTTCTCCTTAGCAAACAATACACATACCTTCAACACACCGTCCCTTTAGAAAGGCAGCGTGTGTGTAGTATCTCAAACCGATAATGTAGCACTGAGTAAATGACGTAACTAAAGTAAACATAATTGTATACAAACAAGAGCAGCAATACAACATAGCATCTATCCCACCAAAGTACTTCGCTTCCGTGAAGGTGCTTCATGTCTGCATGTGCTATACATTTTCTGCATGAGGTAGCCTCTTTAAAATCTCAGCTACAGTAAGTCGAATGCTAGCCACTATCTTCATAATGCAAAGTTCTTATTGGTGCAGATTGTTTCAAAAGATGTTCAAAATCTCACAACACATGTTTGATGGACATAATGTACAGTTTTCCTGCTCAGTGAAACACGGATGTCTTAGAGTTGACAAAGGCGATGAAATGAGATAACCCATAAGACACATATGACGGAACTTCCTGTTAGGCGGCGCCAATATCAGATGCCAGTGTTGACAGTCAACAGTTGTCTTTCGCACCACTGATCACCACCACCTTCGGAAAATTGCCCACAAAACACGTGTATCAAAATGACGATCAATAGCTGGCTTTCAGGAATACGAAAAATTGAAAGCTAGTTCGAGACAACGAAAAAATATTTCCCCGATCCCATATACAAGAGGCAAAGTGAAAAGAACACTTGGACAAAAAGGGAATGTAAGATGGATTCTGCCAAGACATCCACTGTGGACCAGTCAGTTCCACTCAAGGCATCCTTCTTGTTGCATCATCCGAGTTATAAAGGGAACTTATTATTTTGATGCTGTACACTAATCTGCATTCTCTTTTAAATCCCACCAAACACATAATAGATTAGGAGTTTATGCAGTGATAAGTAATATTTATTTGAGTGTATCTATGTCATGTTAGCAAGTGAGCAATATTGTGCATGCTTCCATGAGTGTGTTTATTAGCTGCATGTGCAAAATTGCACGCTCTTATGTATGCATGCTTCTGTGTATGTTACTGTGTGTGCATAGGAGTGTGTCTGAATGTGACTGTGTGTTTTCCTCTGTATGTGTGTGTGTGTGTGTGTGTGCGCGTGTGCATGAGTGTGTGTTTTGTGTGTGTGTGTGTGTGTGTGTGTGTGTGTGTGTGTGCGTGCGTGTGTGTGTGACTACTATACTGATGATAAAAATGTTTCTTTCAAGGGGCCAATAGGAATTTGGAGCTGACATTCGAGCAATTTTATGACTAAGGAATGTAAAGCAAACCATTATTAAATTCCACTATACATAACATGATGATACATTGCTAGTATACACAGATTACAAGAAGTAACTGCATAATCATTCTGCAATTTGTTTTTCCTCGTCTTCTATAAATATATCAATGAATCTGTAATTGTGTTGCTAAAAATATATATAAATTATATAAAGTATGTGTCATTGGAAAGATAACTGCAAGATGGCTTAGGTTTCGTATTAAGATGTTTTTATGTCAATACTTCTTTTAAAGCCTAGGTTTGTTTGTTAATTAGTTATTCAGCAAATAACTCAAAGCGATAAAAACGGATCCTAATGAAAATCGGTGGAAGGTCAGGTATTCTCCCAAATCCAATGTATTTTGGAGGTAATATGGTGTCTCGTTTTGGAATTACGACCACAACGATACATTTTATTGCAAATCAGTTTAATCACGAACTTGATGACGTCGAACTATTGAAGACATCGTCGTATGCGTTCGGCACTCAGAAATCGCTATCAGCCAATAAAATGAACCAAACTTTGTAGCGTAAGGCCTGGCTAGCTGAAAATCCTGCTTTAATTAAATATACATATCATGGAATAAAACGTGTGGATTTCTTGAGGCTGGTTGCGCTCTCAGTGTTCGCTAGACTAGTCTGACAATTTGTCGTGATGAACAACTGCGAACACTTTCACAGGTCATGTTATACCAAGTAATTCTAAAGGCTGAACACGTAACAACATACGACTCGAAACATCGGCCAAGTTAGCAAATCTCCATGTGTACCTTGAAATATTTTTGGCCAGAGCCAGAGGGCTTCATCTATTACTTCCCTGATTCCATAAAATCATAAAATAAACACAACGGTCCAATCTCAGTTTCACGGTAGGCCTACAGCTAGAGCGAGTGCACAAGAGTCGCATCTATAGTGCGCACAGTACCACTGAATTTGCATTTTGATGTAGTGGCAAACAACTTGGAAGCATACATAAGAGTTTGGGAAAACAACATTCTTCCAGGTTCGCGAATTCCGGGGATTCCGTGAATAATGCAGCCATATTTACAATATCGCAGTTAGCAGCCACCTACAAGCTCGTAACTGACAAAAAAATGTGACACTACTCGTCCTAAAACGTTTTTTTAGTAATCTACTTATTTTTCATCCAGATATAACACTCTTCAAAGTGAATAGAAAAATACGAAAATTCTAATAAATGTGGGAAAAGAGCTAGGCCTAAGTAGAGTCTTTATCGTCTCCGTGATTGGCGAGCCGACGAAATCCTGCATGACTATTAATAGGTACCACATTTAGGAACGCAACCACATCAAAGACTATAGGTTACACAAAGATAGTTCATTAGCGCATTGTCGTGAGGATCGAGACACGTTGCGCCCCAAGCGGATGGATCAAGCGTTGCCCTGTGACCTGCATTCGATTGTTAAAAAGTAGGACCTTTCAATACATTTTGATGCATTCAACATACAGCTTTGATAAATTAATGCTGTTCAGGGCTTACATTTTCTTCGGATGGGTTTCTAGTATCCCAAAATATAGCTTTTTCTGCGCGAACTGGAGAGAGCTGCCGCCATTGAATTGCCCAAAGAGTAGACATATACGCCATATCTACACGAAAGCAGTCCTCTGATTGGTTTCCTGAATAGAATCCTCCAATCAGCAGGCAGCTTTCTTCGCCGTCTTGTCACTAAGCGGTGTGAGTACACTTTCCTTGATTCACTCCTACTACCGTCCGCTAGGTTTGGCGTCTTGTAACTTTGAAGAGCAAAAGCTCGGCATGAGCTATCTTTGTGAAACCTATAATCTTTTATCACATGTAGTCCCTGACACCGGCAATACCTTCGACTGCATATGTCTCAACCCATGTGCAGCACAGCAGTGTGAGTGAAGCCACTCTGCCAGCCAAGCGAGGGGAAGTTGCGATGGATGGATGGATAGTGTTTTACGGCCTATCAGCCTTTGTAGGCTATTCAAGGCCATTAAGCACGAAAATCACTGTAACAGTTTCCCTGCGTTCCGTTGACTCTGCTTCATCTCTGCTACGGTGTAGCAGGGTCACGAGTTTCGATTGGTCGGTTTCTTTAATTATTTTTAAAGCACGTTACCATTAAAAGTAGAGGGTTTTGGAGGCCCTCTTTGGATACATGGATCCCCTAAATAATTTCACATTCATTTATATCCCTCTTCATCGAATAAACAGCTTAATAAAAGCATTAGGGTTGAAAATCCATTAATAACAAAAGGGAGGTAACCATCACTAGTCAGAGAGGAAGGTCAAGGGAAACCCAACATGTGTGTCGTCTGCTAAATCGTTACACTCATGGGTATAAATGCCGACGTTTACTACAAATATCAAACCAAGACATACGATCCACTCTGCCACGGTGATGAGAGCACGAAAACATTTATTTCTTCGAAATGTGACAGCAATCGGCACGTTTGCCACTTCCATGGTGTGTAAACTCCATGGTTCGAAGCATGTTTACCGTGCAAGTCCGTGGAGTGACTTCCAATTAGTTGTGTTTAGTATGAGCCAATCAAATGCGGCTACGAGTTCTGTAGTTTCATCGTTGCTAGGCACAGCAAGTGGCGCACTCTAGTGTGAAGCATTTAGAGCGCCTTCTGAGATGCTCTAGCTGCTGCGCGACCTTGACAGGAAGCTGACCTCTGCCACTGGGTGAAACGTCACCAAAGATTGTGTATGAATGATTTTCGACTCTAATACTTGTATTAAAAAATTAAGTCGTTTCTTCGATCAAGAGTGATAAATTTGAGTGTGAAATAATATCGGGGATTCGTGTATTCAAAGAGGGCCTCCAAAACCCTCTACTTTTAATGGTAACGTGCTTTAAAAATAATTAAAGAAACCGACCAATCGAAACTCGTGACCCTGCTACACCGTAGCAGAGATGAAGCAGAGTCAACGGAACGCAGGGTTTAGCGTTAACGCAAATCAAGTCACGTGCCTGTTACGAATCGCGCAGGGAGACGCGGTGGGTCAATTTTTACCTCGACCCACAGGGAGATGGGAGGGAAGGGAGGCCGGGGAGGAAAGGGAGGGAAGCTGCGACCCATGCCCATCCATCCACCCCGTCGTCGGCAGCAGCCCTGGCGCTCCAAGAAGAAGTAGGGCCTTATGGACTTGAATAAAAGTGACTTTTCGCTTCACGCGTCCCGGCTAACAAGATTTATTGAAGTCTTGATTTCCCCACCCCCACCTTCTTTCATTATTGTTCGAGATGTTGGTACGGTAAACATTTGTAATGGGCCGGTGGCCCGAACACAGAACTTTTTTCGTTCGTTCGTTCGTTCGTTCGCTCTCTCTCTCTCTCTCTCTCTCTCTCTCTCTCTCTCTCTCTCTCTCTCTCTCTCTCTCTCTCTCTCTCTCTCTCTCTCTCTCTCTCTCTCTCTCTCTCTCTCTCTCTCTCTCTCTCTCTCTCTCTCTCTCTCTCTCTCTCTCGTACATGTATATGAATAAACATGCCTAAGGATACTGAACACATCCCGAAACCTATAAGCAGACACAGGCTGGAGGTCACACATCCCCTCTACTATACTCTGTTCCACTGCTAATCCAGCCTTTTCATTACATCGCTATTGCCAGTTTATAACAAAATGAAGAGCTATTGCTTGAAGGATGTTGTGCCCGTCGGAAAAAAGATTAAGAAATATTTTACTCTTTGGACGAGGCGAATCGCGATGAAATGAAACGGGCAATGTGTGATTTGTTGATGGAGTTTAATAGAGAAATTTACGTTTGGTGCAGGCTAGACATGTAGGCCTATACCGACAGAAAAGTAGGACTGCCTACATATGCTGTTCTGAAACGAACCTACCACGTTACACCATTCGCTCTACAGATGCTGAGATGGTATCTTGTCGCAGCAGTTTCAAGAAGGAAAAAAAGGAGACACATATTCTGAAATTATTGTAGTTTGCGGAGATAACTGCTGCACAAATCTCAGCAATATTCAAGCTCCACAAGTTCCCTTTGAAATGGGAGACCAGCACTTGCATAGCCTATCTATGCAACGAAGGCGCTGATGATGTGACCATCGCCACAAAAAAGCATGCCCCCACCCTTCCCCCGGCCCAACCCTCTTCTCCAGTCCTACGACGGGTCAGAGTCTTTATTTGGTGATGTGGTCGTTAAGTTTGTAACCTTCCCGAAGTATATGATATCTAAAGACTGCAGACTAAATGTTGCAAGAAACGTGACTGTGTGGAGTTCTATAAAGGCAGTGAACCTGGATCACTTGGAGAGAACGGCCCGCGAAACATTGTAAAGCGACGACTTGTAAAAACGATGACAAAAAGAGGTGAAAACATGCATTAAAAGTAACAAGAAAATAAAGCATTCCAATTTTGACCAAAAAGTCTTGAACAGGTGCGAAGGAAAACACACAAACACGATATGACGACAGGGTTCCGAGTGCAACAATACTTCCATTAACAAATCTACAAGTCCTATTTTGCGCACGTTATAACTTCGATTCATTTTATCGTTTTTGGAAGACTGCTCAAAATTCAGCAAGTGGCTTTTACTGTGTTACTTCACGCACCACCACAACGCAGTACTTAGGCCCTACTGACCGGGGCAAAGGCATCTTTAAAGTCCAACGTAATTAGAGCTTGACATTTTGGTCTTCTAGTTAGACCGATGGATGAATGGATGAAGTTTTACGGCCTATCAACCTTTGTAGGCTATGTAAGGCCACTAAGCACGGCAATCGTTAGAATCGAGTAAACGCAAATCAAGTCACGGTGTCCCTAGTTATTCACTTCTTACGAATCGCGTAGGGAGACGCGGTGGGTCAATTCTTACCCCGAACCCACAGAGTGAAGTTAGACCGATTCCCGAATGACTGACCAATTTACAATGACAACAGTTGGGCAATCGAGCCTTACATAGAAATTGTCTGCCCACCTCAAACGGCTCAATCCATACTAGGGCGTGTAGGTGAGACAGAAAAAACTACTCTAAATTAACATTCCATCCACTCTGCCTTTTTATCGTTTATTACTCCGCACCGCGCCGGAATTTGTTTTCTTCAGAGGTGAACAAGAAATCAGATGATTGTGATGTTTTCTGACGCATGCCACTGACACGTGCATCTTTCCTGGATATAAACAGCGATAACTACTCACGCATGGATGTGAACAAACTTTAAGATACAACAATAACAAAAACAAATAAATAAGTCAAACCAAGGATTCAATCTCTGCTTTTGGTCAGCTCAAAAGCTTCAAAACCAACTCACTGAAACAATGTTACAAGGAACCTGAAGCGTACAACAGTGATTGTAATCATGTTTATGACACAGGTCTTACCAAAACCTCTTTAACAACATTAAAAAAATAAATAAAAACGAAAAGTATGCTTCAAATTTATTGTAGTTCTCTTCTTTTGTGAAAAAAATTTAAGATACAGCACTAACGAAAAAAAGATAAATCAGTCAAACCAAGGATTCAAATGTACCTCAGTCAATCTCTGCTTTCGGTCAGCCGTTCATGAAGTTGCAACACATGGCGTGTGGAGTTTATATTGGTATCTAGGCTGAGCAAAGGTCGCAGACGTATTGGGAGCCGTCGCGGTCCATACCTGAGCACGCGACATGAACCCATCTCAAGCAAGCCTGACACTGAATCATGTCTTCTTCCGTGACCTCGCAGCACATGCGACAGTACCAAGACGCACCCTGTCCGGCGAAGTTGGCTGCAGATGCACCTTCTTGGGATGGAGCGTCACCTGCCAACAACGTAATCTTGAGACCAGCAAGTTCATATGGCAATGGGGCTGCATTGTTGCTTTGCTTGGCCATGATCTCAAGGAGATAGGACACATGTCTTCTTTCGTCCGGAAGGACAGCAGAACAGCTTTCCCATCTACCGCAGGAAACCCTCTATTGTCTCGGGAATGAGAATCAAAGATGAAGAATTGTCCCTTATCTTTGAGGACTGCCACTGCACTTACTCCATATACGAAGACTGCTAATCCAACTATCCGGAAAACAGCATCGATGTTTGCCTTTAAGGCGTCCCCTGGCGAGTACCCGCTTTGCAACATCCACACCTCATAGGCTGCAGTTTCTGGGTCAATCCTGAATGCCTGGCCGAAGGTTCGGATTGAAGGAGGAACCTCGGACAAGAGCAGTTCGCCCACGTAGTTGCCGGATGTCCCAGAAGATACAATTTCGATGCACAGCTCATCACCGTTTGTCATGATGCAATCAAGGTCACGATGAGACCAAAGGTCGATGCTCTTAATGGCGGCAAAGCAGACAGCAGCAGTAGCCATAGCCACACATTGACGACAGCGCGAGACCTCGGAAAAACGGCTGTCACCTTGGTTGAATGATGCTTTTAATACAGTAGCGGATCTGCAGCTGGTTTTGGGTTTTGAGGTTTTTACAGCTGTCTCCAGCCGCTTCTTCTTTTTTTTGTCCTTTCTTTTCATACACGTGTTTGTTTCGTTTTTTGCCACAGGGGCAGGTTGGGTCTCTAAGGGGCAGCTTGAGTCATGACCCAACGTGCCCCGACCCAACCTGCCCCACCTAGGGTTGATGTCGTAGAAACGCATTTCCTGTTCACATGCACATTTAAACTTTAAGGTTTTGGGCTTAGAAGTGAGTAAAATGATCGAAGTATCCATATCACTAAGCCTTTTGGTCAGATTCGGACACAACTCAAAGTATTCAGCTTACAGAGAAAGAATAAAAATCTCGAAAAAGTCTCGAAATGGCCCTCGCACCCTTCCCCTGATAAACAAGGACCAGCTGGAACTTGACAAATTAGCATAGCAGGTGCGTAAGCGGGTCTATGAAAAGGATCGGGTGCAAAAATATCGAAAATTTAACAAATAGCTGAGATATTCTTGCTGACCTAATGTGCCCCATGACTCATCCTACCCCGGTCTCCGTGATGATCCAGTTTGGAACTTTATGTGTTTCTAGAATAAGGTTTTCTGAGTCTGATTATTTTAATATTCAGATTATTTTAAGCTGAAAAATAAAGTAAGCCTACTCGTGTAAATGTTCGTTCATGCCATTTTCCTGAGTAAAGAACTAATTTCATTGAGTTTTCATATTCAAGCATCTGAAGAAGAAAAAACCCAATATGAAACATTCCTTAGCTTCATCTCCGAACTTTCTTTATTCTGTCATATTGTCTTACAAATCTAGACTAACAAGTAAAAGTAGTTTAATTTGCAACATGCCACCTACATCTGCATGAGTCTCACCCTACTGTGTAGTCTACATCGTCCCCTGAACCAATTGATCACTGGATCTGGATGAAAGGCGGTTGTCCCCTGGTTCAGTGATGCCAGCATCTAAGGGCGCGTTTGTTTGGCCACAAATCTCGCGATTCTCCCTGAATGACTAGTCGAGGGCGAGTGAGACGCTCCTACAGCTAGAAAAACGGCCAATCATCTCGCAAGGCGGAACATGGTTGCATCCTGGCGCCAGAGTCGGTGAAGAAGTTGCCGATATACGAAATAACTGACGATTCAGATATCACATCCGTTTTTCACTTGATAGAACACACCATGGAGTTTCATATCGAATGGCAAGGGAACTTTTTCAATGACAAAAAGCAACTCGCGTTCAACTGTAGACAATTTTGTCGAAAATGTGAGGCCTCGATTCTCGGCAGTGGATGTCCAGAAATACCCAATACACTTACTCCTCTATACATACAAATGAACACTCGAACAGCAAATACTTCCGTGTACTTACACTTTTCCATTCTCGAACCCTGAGAAGCACATTACAGGCACTATTCTCTCCGATCAACAGCCCAACTCGCACTGTCTCCGCCATTTTGGGTCACTGCAGCGGGAGGGATCGAGGGAGCTCCGGACCTCCCTCGGCTTCCCGCCTTCACGGCGAGTGCGTCCTTATGAGCAAGGAACGTAGGCAATGCCTAGCCCTCGCGATTCTCTCGAGATTTTGGGCTAAACAAACACGCCCCATGCTTCTTTGTGGACTTGTAAATGGCTCTGCCGGCCCAGTTGGGAACAATGCCGTCACAGGGAACGCCGTAGCTCTGCGACTACGTTCATGGACTACCGCACGTTGCAGCCGACGGTTCCCCTCCAGCAAGTTGGACGCCTTACAAAAGACAGCTCGCCAACGGGGGTAACCCAGCGCCACTACCTGAAACTCGATTGGTGCGATGCCACATTTCATGTCCTCCTTCAGGTTGTCCTTCGTGATTGACCAGTGTTTCACCTTCCTTGCACCAGTTCGCCAAAAAAGCAACTTTGGGATGTACTCGTTGCCCATTCTGACGACATGGCCCAACCATCAGAGGTGAGACCTCAGCAGCGTCGCCTCGATGGAGAGTGACTTCGCTCGGTCCCTTACCTCGAGGTTTGTTACTTTACTCCTGGATCAGAGCATTGAAAACACCTATAAGACAAACACAGTCGGATACCGGCACTGCCTACACCACCCTCCACGATATTAACCCTGTACCGAGTCATGGTCGCATCAAAGGTTATTTGCACTCGAGACCCCTCCACTGTCCACACCGATCTGGCTTGGCCCCATGGCAGGACGAGGCAATGTGAGTGAAGCATTGTTACGGGGATCCACAAAAACGAAACAAAACAGGTCCCGGGTAACTTACAAGTCTTTATATTTTCACATAAAACATGCCCGTAACGGGTAGAAAAGAAAAAGAAAAATAAAAAAGAATGTTACATTGGTATGTGGCTCAAACACATCCTCAATAACCCAACCTTAGAAAATTACATCTATTCTACTCCCAACGGGGAAAATGAAAAAGCATAAGTAAAATGTTGGTCAGCCTTCATATAAAAACATAAAAGCCCGTAGGTCAGCCCTCGACAAATAAAACTATCGACCCTTGTAAAACTTTCGCACCAACCTTCCAACTCTGCCCGCTCTCTCTCTCTCTGCTGTGTGTGTGGAGCCGATCTCTTCTCTTCGTCTGCTTCTCTCTTCGGTGCTTCGCCCTTCTCTTCTCTCTCTTCTTCACTCTTCGGTGCTTCGCCCTCCTCTTCTCTCTCTTCTTCTTCACTCTTCGTCCTCCTCTTCTCTCTTCTTCTCACCCAGCAGGCGGACCGATCTCTTCTTCTCCCCTCGCCGTAGGCAGATTTTTTTCTGTCCTCCCGCTCTCTCTAATATACCTATCTTCTCACAACCAACTCACGACCCAACTTTTCTCATTACTATTTAGATCTCAGAGCGAACACCGCTCATCACCTCGGGTCAGAACTCGACCTCCACTCACTCCAACCCTCCATTTCAATTTCTTTACAGTCGTCGGACCACCAACCAGCAAAAATCAAGCCTCTCTCAGGTGAGATACTTCCGAAAACCCATTTCCCCATTACAAGCATCTCACCCAACAATACGACACTTAGAGGTCCTGAAAGCCCTGCAGTCAGAGAGGTTTCAGCTGATGAGGGGGACATAAAGCAGCTTTGGCTTTTCGCTGCTCTTTACACACTGCACCTGTTGGACGCCCACAACCTCAGCTAGGCAAACCTCTAAATAAGCGGCATTGAGCTCCAGCAGGAAAGTACAGCAACACAGAAATGAAGGTTGTTTTATACAGGATTTTATTTCTGAATGCAGTTTAACATATTTATACGTTTTATCAGGTAAAAAAAGCAAGATTAATGACAGGGCTGACTTTAAACCCTTTCAATGGAATGTTTCAAAAGTAATAACAATTGATATGATACTTAAGTTTATTTCCATTGACAACAATTTGGTCAGGTGTATAGGTGTATTGCTCTTCATCTTCTTATAACCATCATTATAAAAACATTGGAATACCTCAGCTTGATTTTGAATCCAAAAGAAATCACAGAAATGTGTACAAAAATCATTCACTCTATAAGACATGGTTCAGCCAAGTGTTATTCAACTATAAAACATGAGAACTATTTCAAAGACAGAAAACGAGTAAGGTAATGTCATTCTCTTTGCAAAGTCAAAAAGGGTGTTTCTTGATTGATTATGTACAACATTAGTAGAAAAATACAACAGGAATTATGGCACTATGTACAAATATGTCCATGATTTAGAGATGAAACCAGTATATGCACATATATACAAGAGAATTTTTAAAAATGAGTTTGCAGTATTCAGAGCAATGTTTTGCATATCAATGGACTGGGAAAAAGTACATGAATCTAAAAGAACCACTTGGCTTCAAGCATTCAACCTGGCACTCAACATGTCTCTCATTACTTTCAAAAAGCATTTTAAAAAACGGCCATCGATGAGTACATGACATGAGGGTAAATTTCTCTCTGGATTGCAATAAAAACTCTGTAAAACCTACAGATCAATGACACACCATGCCTGGCAAGCATCATACTCTCCTGGCTCAACAGTTGCTCCTGTCCTCCGAGGTCAAGTGAGCTGACTGACCTACAATTCATTTATCTGTCATTGTGTTGTGTTTACAGTGCATTTCTGAAAAGTTCACATGGTACATTCTACTGAAATCCTGGAACATGGGAAGTCTGTGTAACTCATGATTAATCCATCTTTTTAGATACATGCAACAAGTATCCAAACTATCCACCACATGACAATCTACACACCTGATCTCAGGGAGATTCCTATGGACAGAATAAACTCTGCATTGGTAGTTCTTGTCCTACTGAAGAAAAATCAAATTGAGTGTATCAAACATACACGCAATAGATGAGTCTCTTCTTCAACCATTCCAATTTCCCATATATCTGACTTCTGCAGAGTTCCTGGGTTTTGCTGGATTGCACTGTTAGGTGCAAAGAGGTAATTTTAAGCCAAAGTTCTTTAGAGAAAGAGGTGCCTGATCGCCACGGCAAGAGACACGAGTATCGGCAGTGTAGAGGTGTACAGAAGGCGGGGGGCATCAGCAGAAACACAGGTGTACTTCTGCAGGTTTTCAATCTGGCTGATGAAGTCGGCCCCCAGCCACACTCTGTAGTCCTGCTTCTCTCCAGTGATGGCCATCAGACGCACAGCAGCATCAGTGAACATGAGGTCAGTGTACAGGGTGCCAGAGTCAAACATCTTGAAGTCCCCCTCACTGGAAGTGGAAGATGGCAATGGCATAAACAAATGGTGTAAGCAATAGTGGAGGAGAGTCTGAATGATCACATGTCAGTGTATGGTACTACCAAACTGAGGACAGCATACTTTGAATGATCACGTCAGTGTATGGTACTACCAAACTGAGGACAGCATACTTTGAATGATCACATGTCAGTGTATGGTACTACCAAACTGAGGACAGCATACTTTGAATGATCACATGTCAGTGTATGGTACTACCAAACTGAGGACAGCATACTTTGAGGTTGGGCATGTGGCTTTGAGTCTGAATAGAGATGGAAGAAAGTTTCTTTTGATTGTGAAAGTAGTCAATTATCATTCATTGCTTACAGAACTGCCTCTGGTAGGAAGAACCGAGTCCATGACAATAAATATTAAGAAATTATGTGGATTTCAACAGAAATTTGCAGGAATTTACTTCAAAACTCGCACCTTAAAACTATGATATGTTTCAGTCTTGACCAACAAAATGGTAGTGCCCTACAGAAGTCCAGCAACTTACAAAACCTCTTCATATAGAATTGTATGCGTAGAAATCATATGAATTCATCAGTGCTTGCAAAACGTTTTGATGACTGCCTAAATCTGTGGGCACTAAGCTTTATCTTAAATGGCAGATGCATGCCTGAAAGATGACCACCCACCACTCATTAGAATGCAATCATAGCAACGCAGTTATTTGATACTGGAGCGAGTCATTGACATCTCACAGTAAATGTGGGGCTTCCACATGTCAATATGGCAGTTCCTTTGGCTTGTACAAAATAATTTCCAGCCAGTTGTGGTGCTTACCTGTCAGAGGAGAAGAACTGCTGTCCATAGTTAAGAAGATTCCAAAAGATTTCTCGCTCTTGTGCACTCTTGAACTCTGAAAACATAAAGAGTATATGCATGCAGCAGTGGCAGCGTATGCAAGAACAATGACACATTGCAGGATGGGATATCCAGAACATACATTACACCACAAACTTGCACTACATAGAATCTGTAATTACCCACTGCCTGACCCTATACAAATTATTGCAACATATGCCAGGTGAGTTTACATATCATCCATTTACTGATGTGTATGACATTCATGCACACACAATTTGACTTCTATTTCCAAGAAAATAAGATGCAGAAGGCAGAACATGCAAAAGTTAATCTTGCATCAGAACTAGGTGACTGGATCTGTGACATTTAATTTTACATGTTAACTACTTACAGACAGACACAGAGACACACAGAGCTTGGCCTACTTGTGGGCTTATGCATTGTATGTGTACTATGCTTGAGTTTGCTTTACTCGTGTTTGGCATTATTTATATGTTTCATGTCTTTCATGTCTGTAAAGCACTTTGAGCATGTATATGAAAATGCGCTGTATAAATAAACTTTATTATTATTATTATTATTATTATTATTACACAAACACATACACAGACACACACACACACACACACACGAGCACATGAACACATACAAACGAGAACAAAGACACAGCATGGAATGTTACTCACTGGCTGTGACGATGGTGTTAGCAGGAACAATGCCAAGGTGGCACTCATAGGAATTGTCTATGGGGACTCGGCGCCCATCCTTGCACATCAACTCATAGTCATCAGAGCGCCGGTTACGTGACCAGATGGCTTTGTTGCGCCCATCAGTGTTGTCCCGCACAGTCAAATGGCGCACGAAGGACACATCACCGCCCTCTGCAAAACACAGACAATAGCCGGGTCATGATACACTGTGATGTATTAGCAACTGACACAGTGGTGATAGTATACTTCAAGTAGTATACTGGAGGAGAAGTAGTGGGAGTAGTAGTAGCAGCATTTAAGAGTAGTGGCAGTAGTAACAGCAGCGTTTGAAGTACTAAAAGTAACAGCAGCTATATGATTTTAACAACAGCAGGAGTCATACAAATATAAAACCAGCATTAAAAAAAAGTATCAACACTGGATGTAGGCATCTTTTTAACATATCTGAATTGAGCACATCTCATTTACTTTCAGCTGAGATATACTCAGATGGCTCCTCATTTTGACTTATGTGCTTAGGAAATGAGGAACAATATTCTGTTACCAAATCACCAAATCCAGTAATTTGTGACCACATAAAAACTGGCATAAAAAATGCTTTACCAAGCTATCAGGCAATCCTATGTATTCATACTAATCAATTCCACAATAAACATCATGGCAGAAGGAAGTACCAGAACAGACATAGCATCTCTCTACCGACAGGACAGACACAGATGAAGGGGGATGCAGTGTGTTCACTTACTCTCCACCAGACAGCGGAAGGCTCCACTGGCTCCGTAGTACTGCTCCTCACTGTTGCGCATGCACTTGCGGAAACCATTGGCACCGCATCCTTCACACAGGTTGATTGGCGTCTGCCATGGGTTGTACTCTTTGTCCAGAGCACCAGGAATGCAGCTACGGACGAACAGCTGGCCTGGAAATGCAAAGGATGTATACATAAATGAAGGAGAAAGTGGCTGACTGACTGACTGATTGATGGACTGACTGACAGATGGACCTAGTGACTGACTGATTCATTGACAGGCTGGTTCCTAAACTCACTGAAAGATAGCATCAACATTTCAGAATTTGTAATATATATCATATGTATGCTCAAAAATCAGAGGAAAACTTAAAGTTTTCAAGACGATTATTTTTATTTAACAGCACTGAATAAGCAAGGTCGACAATCTGCAACTGGTATGAAATGGTAATATTTCCTTGCCTTCATGCATTGAAATCTTTCTACTTGAAGGCAAACAGCAGGCTGTATATAGGCTGAAGTGGCTAGGCTATTGCAGTGCAAGAACTCAAAAGCTGGAAGTGATAGCGAAATGTTTTCTAATGCAAAACACATTCAACATAACACTGAAAAATACATTTCATAGGAATATGAAAAGGTCGGAAGGTTGTAATAACAAGTTTGATGGACAAAACTTTCATATTTGCAGAAATCAAATTTTCTCTCCTGCTGGAAGCATTCAGTAGTCATATTACAGCACTCACCTATGTTGTTGAAGATGGAACAGTCGGTGGGAAGGAACTGTTCAGTCTCTATGTAGATGTTCAGAGGAATGATCCAGCCATCTCCCCTGCCAATGCCTGGTTGACAGGACCTCTTGCCTGCGGGAGAGAGACAATAGCATTGGTCACGGCGACTAGACAAAGACCTATGGACAGCTGGGAAAGATGAACAAAACTAAATATTGAGATTCAGGTCATCCAGGCATGTAAGGCTGTAACAGCAGCCGCTGATACAGGGCAGTGTAGACAGGTGAAGACAACATGGACCATGGTAGCTCAGCAGGTAGAGCATTTTGGGCGCTAACCAAAAGGTTGCAGGTTCAGTCCTCACCTGTGGTCCTTTTAACATTTTTCCCTGTCCGTCTCATGCAGGGCCTTGGCTCTGTATGTTCAACTTTTTTTTCTTTATTTTTTAAAAGCCTTTATTCTTCATTTATCAGAGCATGCCTTGGAGAAGAAAAAAAATTCAGCTGCCTAAGTGTTATAAAAATCACAGTTTGATAAAACAAACATGACAAAAAAGTTACTTCCTGCAGCATGAAAGAGCTCACCTTTCATATTGAACAGTGTGGTGGACTTGTCAGTCTTTCTGGCAACAGCAACAACCCTGAAACTCATGCTCATGTCTCCGTAGTCCTCTGCAGCTATTGGTACCAGGTTGTATTTTCTGAAAATAAGAAAAACATTGGTTATCAAATGCAAAATTATCCTAGCCTACCTCTTCAAAACCCTGCCAAAAGTTAAACATATAATATGCATTGCTAAGTTTATCATGGAGTTAATTAATGTGTGTCCAAACACGTTTCTTCATTTAATTCAATTGTCAACCTCAGCTCCTGTGTAAAGGGAAGTAACTCTTTAATTTAACTCGCCCCCTTAATCCTAAGAGTTGTTTCCCTTTCAAACACACACACACACACACACACACACACACACACACACGCACATACACACACACACACACACACGATCGCACGCACATACACACACACACACACACACTCACTCCAAT
Organism: Theodoxus fluviatilis; assembly: GCA_034096865.1. Taxonomy (NCBI): domain Eukaryota; kingdom Metazoa; phylum Mollusca; class Gastropoda; order Cycloneritida; family Neritidae; genus Theodoxus; species Theodoxus fluviatilis. The sequence goes on from JAWQFJ010000455.1 coordinate 45,875, forward strand.
GCTACAAAGATATTCCTACACTGCAATCTAACCACCACAACATGGACCATTTTTGGCAGACACCTCACATCTGCAGAAATGCAACTACCACCTTACATTAATGTAAAACAGTTTCTATTCTCTTTCCTATTACCACAAAAAAAAATATGCCACAAGATCCGTATATTCTGCATTGTTCAATCAATCTGAGCTATGACAGAAAGCATTCTGTCAAATACTTGTATAACATAAGCAAGAATAATTTTACTCGACCAGTTTTTGTTTCATTGTTTGATGAATCAATGCAGAATGGAATTGGCACTTACACATGACAGCTAGGACTCAAATACATACCACCATAATTACTCAACAATGTCTCATCACAATATTACACACCATCACCAGCATGCCTAAGTCAGGAAGCAATCTTTTACTAGTTTTAGCAAAAGGGATTTATTTCACTAACCAAGAAGCCCTTCCAGAATCATGCATTCCAGGCACAAGTCACTCCAAGCTGAATATAATAAGGGAACAAGGCGATGTCTCTGTTGCTGCCTGATTCTCTCACCTGCCAGCCAAGTAAACATCGCCAGCATCCAAGTTGATGAGGTCAGCATCACCCTTGGCAACCAAGTCCATGCAGTCTGTGGTGTTCTGGCCCAGCATGCAGTCCAGCTCGGGGCGCAGGTCTTTGGCTTTGAGGGCCATGATCATATCCTCGCACTTCTGCTTCTCCGGCTCAGAGGTCACGCACCAGCGCACTGACTGCAGGGGACACCTCCGCATGTTCTCCAGCACCTGATTGAATTCCGGACCTGCAAGGATTCCACAGGTGATGATCTGGTCATACCAAAATAAGACCAGAACTAGCCGAGATGGAATGCAACCAATTGTTACCTGTAGAAATATCAGGGGTTTGATTTTAAGTAAGGAAGATAAAGTGAAGCAAAATACAAATCAAGGTGAAAGTTGAGAGAGATCACGAACGACTGAGACCAAATCCTGTCTTAGGTAATCAGATTCAAGGAGGATCATGAGATTTGACAGGTGATTACAACCAACTGTGACAAAAGCAATGAAGACAAGGAGAATGGCAGTAAAGCATGATCAAAACAAACTTATCATTCTCTTACACACCAAGGAAATGCATTATCAAAATGTCAACTCAAGGTACAAAATAATAAAACCCATTCTCCAACGAATTTGTCTTCATCACAGGAAACATCCTAAACATTATGTCTGACAAGGAATTTCAGAGATATTATACAGTGTTGTGAGCAAACAAATCTTACACACCAAACCACCCCAAATACATCACACACACAATATTTTTTTGTTAATGATAAAAGGTTCAGGGTACACCCATTCATGCATACATGTCAACACAGTATGCCCATGACACTCACCAACCCAGGTGTAGTAAGTCTTGTCACTGATGTCCTCCAGCCGTCGGGTGGAATCAGAGAACATGAGATTTCTACGGGTAGTGACCTGCTCCAACCCATTGATAATGTAGGAGGCCTTGGTCTCAAACATCTGGAACTGGGTGTAGTAGGTACCACCAGGACGGAACCACTCATCTGCCTTGAGAAGGAAGGTCTTGAAGCCTGCCACAAGCTCTGGCTCCTGGACAGCCGAGGTCATGACCACATGGGAAGGGATGTGGCCCCAGTTGCAGTTCTCATAATCTGACACTGTCTTAGTGGTGCCATCTGGACATAGCAGCCGGAAGTCCTGAAAGCAAGCACCCTCTATGTGACCAAATGATTTGGGGGGGGGGGTAGTAGAGAGAGACAGAGAGAGAGAGAGAGAGAGAGAGAGAGACAGAGAGAGAGAGAGAGAGAGAGAGAGAGAGAGAGAGAGAGAGAGAGAGAGAGAGAGAGAGAGAGAGAGAGAGAGAGGTAGGCAAGGCAGGCAGGCAGGCAGGCAGGCAGGCAAGGCAGGCAGGCAGGCAGGCAGGCAGGCGGAGACAGAGACAAAGACAGACAGAGATAGATAGACAGGTAGACAGAGTGACACACAGAGACAGAGAGACAGACAGACAGACAGACAGACAGACAGTCAGACAGACAGACACAGAGACAGATAACACAAACACACACAGTGAGGATAAGACACAGTAAGCAAAAGAGAGCGAACAACGAACAACACATTTATTGCAGGGGCCTCCGGCCTGTTACAAATTGCATACATTTACATAGAACTGTAATAATGTGAGCACTTCCCAATCTGCAAATGGACAATGGTGACAACTAGAGTTTATAATCATCACTAGATCAGTGAGTTCTAATTCTCAAAGAGGTATTTGAAGAAATTTAAACTAATTTCTATGTTTTCCTGACATACTTACCAGTAGACAACCAGTGATATTATGACCTTGACCTCAAAAAAAGAATTTGCATAATTCTATACCCACACGTGCCTGCCTGCCTCGTCCAATCATATTGGTCGAGACACAGAGCTAGGGACGCCGTGAGCAAAGGGAGGTAACTCCCAGTGCGCCGCGTCACCACACGCTCGTGTATAAATACAGCAGGCCAAGGCACGACAGACCTCTTTGACACAGCTGAGACCCAGCAAATGCACAAACGGGGAGGTGGGTGGGTCAGTAAGTTGTCTACTGGTAAGTATGTTAGGAAAACATAGAAATTAGTTTAAATTTCTTCAAGTTTTCCCATCATACTGACCAGTAGACAACCAGTGATATGATTGCCCAACGCTGGGCGGCGGGTTGTGCATAAACACCTGACCAAAAATAAACCACTCACCCTCAAACACGAAGAGCCGAACCCGCAACAACCAACTTGTTGATGCCAAAGGTGTTGTTGACACGACGAACTTGAACATCCCGCAGGTAATGGCGTGATAACACACAGTCACTGCGCCAAAAACCGCTCTCATAAGGTGAGCCAAGGAGACATTCTTGGCCATCGCTACAGAGGTGCAACCTTGCGGAGTTCATGAGTCCGAGAGGCACCAGCAGAAGGATCAACAACACATACTAGGGATACGACCTAGAAAACGGAGAAGCAGAAAACCCACCCCACAGAGGAGGAAGATCAGACTATGTGCAACACAAACGAGAAAACAAGGAACTAGCCAGGTGATCCTGTGTTGGAAAGAAGCCAAGCAGAAAGGTTCAACAAGTGAACATTCGGATGGCCAATTCCCGAACGAGGTTGCACGAGAGTGCACGCAGAGAGATGAAGCTCGATGCGCTCCCCATCGGCCAGAGCCAGCAGATCAGGGAACCAGGAAGCTCCAGGCCAGAAAGGCGCGACCAGGATCATGCGAGGACGCTCCAGGGCGACCTTGGCCAACACCCTCGGAAGAAGCCGCGTGGGAGGGAAAGCGTAGACTTCCATGCCCGACCACGACCTAGCAAAGGCATCCCGCCCGAGAGCCTGTGGATCATGCATAGGGGAGAAGTAACACGGCAAACGCGTGTTGAACCGGGTGGCAAACAGATCCACCATCGGCTGCCCAGCGAGCCACACCTGCTCTAGAGCCTGATGCGCTACAGTCCACTCTGTAGGCAGAACCTGATTCCTCCGGCTTAGGTGATCCGCCAGCACATTCAACTTTCCAGGAATGAATTCCGTGGAAATGGAAATGCCATGGGAATCAGCCCAAACCAGAATCTCCTCAGCTTTCAGAGACAACGACGTAGAAACTGTGCCTCCTTGATGCCTGAGATAACTCAGGCATGTGACATTGTCACCTGAGACTGTTACGTGCCGATTCCTCAAGACTGACAGTAACCCCTGGAGAGAGAGAAAAACTGCTTCCATCTCCAGAAAGTTGATGTGCAGCCGCGACTCGCTCTGAGACCACAGACCGGACACCGAGTCCGCGTCTGGGTGCCCACCCCAGCCGTTCCTCGAAGCGTCTGTGAACAGATAGACGATAGGACCCCGGGGACGGATAGGGACAGAAGAATGGAGCCACGTCACGTCCATCCAACGCAAAGTGGCTTCCCGAAACCAGTCCCCCAGACCACCATCTATTCAAAATCGAAGCAGTCGAAGACCCGGCTGGCAAGCTGCCTCTGAAGGGGTCGTTTGGCGACCCGTGCCAAAGGCAACAGGGTAGCCATCGACTCCATCTTGCCAAGCAAGGAGAGAAGAGCACGATAGGGAGCGCTCTCCACACCACGTGAGAGAGTAGGTCTGACAACGACCGCAACCTGTCCGCGGACGGACGGACAGAGAAGGCGAGAGTGTCGAACTGCATGCCGAGGTACTGGGATGAAGTTGACGGAAGGAAGTCAGACTTTTTCAACGAGAAGTTAAAACCAAGGCCCTGTGCAAGTTGGACCACCGTTTCCGTGTCCAGGGCACACTGCCGAGATGAGCGATGTAAAATCAACCAATCGTCCAGGTACATCCGCAAACGCACTCCCCTGCCCCTCACCAACATCGCCAACTGTTTGGCGATCTTGGTGAAAATGAAAGGGGCAGTAGACAGACCGAAAGGCAGGGAAACGAATTGAAAAACCCGGTCTCCCCAGACGAAACGCAGATACTTCCACATGTCCGGATGCATCGAGACATGGAAGTACGCATCCTGCAGATCCAATGACGTGGCACAATCGCCGGGGCGAATTGCATCACGCACCGATCTGGAAGACTCCATCTTAAAAGGCATCTCGCGAACAGACTTGTTCAACCGCGAGAGGTCTAGAACCGGGCGAAACCCACCGGAATGTTTCGCAACCGTGAAAATTCTGGAGTAAAACCCCGGTGAGGCAAGAGACACCTCCTGAACAACCTGCTTGACCAGCAGAGAAGCGACTTCCTCGTCCAACACCTTCACCTTCTAAGGGTGAAAGGGTTTAGGAAAAGCAAGAGGCTCAAGTGACAGACGCGGAGGAGTCGTGAATGGAATTTTATATCCGTCCCGCACCACCCTCAGAATAGCGCTGTCGTGAACTTGTCGACGCCACACGGCATAAGCCCGTTGCAGAGCATGTGCCCGCGTAGGAGAAGAACAAAGTCGGCGCGGCAGAAGACCGGAATCGCGCACCTGAAAAGGCCGAAACCCAGCCGCGCCAAACGATTCCTCACCGGAAGAGTCCACAGACAGAGAAAGATAGGAGCTTTGTTCAACAGACCCAACGTCCCACCCCTCTTCCGCAGCCGCAGTGGAGCCACGGTCCAAAAACCGAGCGTGCCAACTCGCTGGACTCTGATCTGGTCGCTCTAGACTCGCCTCCCCTCCAGGAGAAACACAGTCTACGGCCACAGAGTCAGAACAGACAACAGACCCATGGCCGCGCCTCACTGCCCCTGTCGACCTTCCAGAATTACGGGGTTGAGACACATGTCCATGCACAGGCAGGGGGGCAGCGTGGTGACCGGACCAAACAGCTTCTGCTGAATGACCGGGAGCAACGCCTCGCCGCGACCCCACCTCAGAGCACGACCTCACGTGAGTGTGGCGGGATTGTTGCACCACCCTGCTCGACCTGACGGGAGAGCGGGAGCACGACCCAGAGGAACGCACGGGGCGAGGGGCGGCATGATCACCGGACCAAACAGCGTCTGCGGAATGGCCGGGAGCAATGCCCTGCCGCGACCCCACCTCAGAGCTCGACCTCAAGTGAGCGTGCCGGGGTTGATGCACCACCCTGCTCGACCTGACGGAAGAGCGGGGGCATGACCCAGCGGAAGGCGCGGGGTGACGGGCAACGTGATCCCCATACCAGACAGTGTCTGCTGAATGGACGGGATCAGCGCTGTGTGGTGCCCCCACCGCGGAGCACGATCTCGTGGAAGCGCGAAGGTGTCGGCTGCACACTGTCCCGGTTGACGCCCCGGGAGCACAGGGGCGGGGCACAGGGGACCGCCTGGAGCGGGAGGCGGCATGCTCACCGAACCAGACAGTGTCAGCTGAATGAACGGGATCAACGCTCCGCCGTCGCCCCACCGTAGCTCGACCTTGCGGAAGCGTGGTGGGGCCGTGATCACCGGACCAGACAGTGTTAGCTGAATGGCCGGGATCAATGTTCTGCCGTGGCAGACACCATACGTACCTGTCCGAGCTCGACCTGAAGGGAGAGTGGGACGTCCTGCCGTCAGAGTGCCGTAGCGCAGCACCTTTCGAGAGCGCGGGCGCAGACGACCCCGGAGCGCACGAAACATTCCAGTCCGAGCCGACCTCCTCACACACCTGCCCTGGAGAAAGTTTTGGACAGGCACCACAAAACCGGGCCAGGCAGGCCTCAGCCTGACCCGGCTGATCCGGCCAGCCGGACACTCGGTGTGGAGGACTGAAAACAACACAGAACTCGCGGTCTGACCGACCCGACACAACCGACCCACCGGGAGAGGAGATATGTGAAAACTCCTGCCCCCCTGGCAAGGGGGAGCCCTCGGCAGAGGAAGGAGGCCGCGAGCCGAAAAAGCCCGAGTGCTCACTCTCACCAGTAGAGAGAGCAACCGTCGCCCCAGCCACCGAGGCGACCGTCGCACTAGCGCGCGTAGTGGAAACAGCCACAGGAACAGGCGAGACAAAAGCTTCCGCCTCTATACCTGCCGCTACAGGCAAAGACGCGGCCGCACACGAAACAGACCTACGCCTGGATGACGAAGCAAGACAAGTAGCAGCACGCGGTCGGAGTAACCGCGTACCACCCTCATCCCCCGACTTCGCTGTCCCAGTCGTGCCGACACCATTATTTCGTACACGACCAGCGTGGGGAAGTTTCGCCATTACGGTCACACGGAGTTTCCGTGAGAAACCCTGCAGCCAAAAAAGCGAACACACACCACCACGCAAAACGAATGCGACGGCAAGCAAAGCAGCAACACTCTAGCCAGCCGACGCTAGCCTGATAAATAACAAAACAATGACACGCTAACTCAACAAAACAGCGTGCGCGCACTCAAATTTACCAGGCGAACAAAATTCAACTTAACACAAAAAACGTCAACGGACGCCAACAGCGGCACGCCGCAGTACTTCCCTCAAGCTGCAGTCCAGCGAAGGAACAGCAATTCCTTAAGTCACACAAAATGACCCGAGGTAATCCCTAGCACAAGTACTCCTAGTGCAAGCGAAAAAGTCAAAGAGGTCTGTCGTGCCTTGGCCTGCTGTATTTATACACGACCCTGTGGTGATGCGGCACACTGGGAGTTACCTCCCTTTGCTCCTGGCGTCCCTAGCTCTGTGTCTCGACCAATATGATTGGACGAGGCAGGCAGGCACGTGTGGGTATAGAATTATGCAAATTCTTTTTTTGAGGTCAAGGTCATAATATCACTGGTTGTCTACTGGTCAGTATGAAGGGAAAACCTATAGTTGTCTACCATCAACATTGCCTCAGCTCATCTTCGAAAAGCTTTATACAGGTATGTAGCAACACTTCTAATTGCATAGACATCATCAAATAAGAATATGTAAAGGACAGGTTCACTAATACCCAGTTGCAAAAACGGTAATACATACTTCTTTCAGAGATCGTATGTAGCTGGACAATGAAAAAGAAAATGAATTTCGTCCTCATCCGTCTCCATGCATGATAGACAAACAATTGGGTGAGCTATTGGACTATATATATATATATGTAAGAGGGTGAGAATATGATGTAGAAACTTGTCTAGACCACTGCAGTTAAACGCATTATCTCTTATTCCCATTCTAGTGTGTAGTGGATTGTAACTGCAGAGATACGTGAGAAGGCGCTTGGCACTCAAGCTCTGTGGCTGCCGTAGAGATGTATGAGGTTCACGCAGCTTACACGTAGTTAAGCGCCAGCTAGCATCCAATCTGACCAGCCAGTATTTGCGTATTTTGAGATCACACCAAAATTGAGAGTTTATTCATTTAATATATCGTGCACTGCTTTAGAAGTTTTGTTTGCGCTCTCTCACGCCCTCGTGATGGCTATTTAAAGCCCCTGCCTTAACAGCGCCAACACATGGGCAGAGACCAGAGCCGAGATGAGAGGAGAAGGAGAGAGGTAGACGAGACCATAGACGAAGCACGAACGAGCGACAGTCAGGATGGCAGAGCGAGAGGTCACGGGAAGGTCATTCCGGTGTACAGCTTTTATGCCTGCATTGCCCTGAATTGCCTTGTTATCATGAATAAACTCGGAGAAGTTTATGACCAAGCCTTCCTGTTCTGCTGATCCCTTAATTGGAGAGTGTGAAGGGAGAGAGACAGGCACACTGCCTCTACACTTCCTGCCTGCATGCCCAGCTGGCCACATCAAAGGAGCCCGGGGTCGGTTCTGCTGGAGGGGTAGAGAGAATTCCAAACGTCTCTCTATAGCCCCACCCTGCGCCTAGGCCCACACCAAACAGGAACCCCTGTTTCAACTGGTGTCAGAAGTGGGATGTCGGTGTAAAGGCAGGACCACCCCCACCCGTCTCCATATATATATATATATATATATATATATATATATATATATATATATATATATATATATATATACTTATGTACAAATAAATCACTAATTCCCATTCTGAAACGTACCCAGGCATCTCTAAATACTTTCTTGTCTAATGCAGAGAGATATGGTTCTATACCATGTTCTATTTTTACTAATTTGTAGAAGGAATATCTCGTACTTTGCTGTACACAATTTATCCAGTCGTTCTTATAGCATTCAATCAATCTACTTCTCAGCTGCCGTATAAACATAGTTTCCTTTTGTACCATTTGAGAGAGAGCAAAAGAGAAAGCATGGAGGAGAGAGAGAGAAAGGAAGAGAGAGAGAAAGGAAGCGAGAGAGAAAGGAAGAGAGAACGAACGAAAAATTTATTTGTTTAGGCCACCGGCCCATTACAAATAGTGTTCTAAACATCTCGAAAGAATCACAAAACGCTGGGTAGGGGAGAGGAGGGGGGGGTTGTGGTGGAGGGAGGGAGTGGGGGAGAAAAATAAAAACTTCAAGGAGTCTTGTAAGCCAGGTCGCGAAAAACGAAAAACTTCAAAAAGTCACCATTCTTCAGGTCATTAAGACCCTACTTCTTCCTGGAGCACCAGGGCTGCTGCTGACGACAGGGTGGTTGGGCACGGGTCACAGCTTCGACGTGCTTGGCTGGCGGAGACGCTGCTCTCACACTTCTGTGCTGCGCGTGGGTTGTGACACGTGCAGTCGAGGGGATCGACGGCTGCGATGAAATGCTCTCATTGATGCGAATCACAGCACATGTGTCATCTCCCACAGAGCGAGCACACTCTACAACCCTTGCCTCCTCTTCCTCATGCTGCCACATGTCTTGAAATGGCTCAAGCACTTCGTTGATGATCTGCTGCACCGCAGCCGAGTGTTGAGATTTCTGTGTAATTGGTTCTTCACTGACCACTGACGAGGCTGTGAATGTTTGGTTGAAGGTTGGTGAGTCATTCATTGGGCGACTTTCAGCGATTACATGCTTGTCTGCAGGCGTTTCATGTGCCCTTAGAGGTTTCGTGGAGTATCGTGCAGCGGGCATGGCGGACGCAGAAAATGAAGGCAAATCACGTTGACTGGGAACGGAGGAGGCAGTGGAAGAACAAAAATTTGATGTAGCTTGCTCACCAGTGTTGTCAACGTGGTTGCTTCTGTTATTGTTGTGTCTTTGTTGGTCTCTGCGCAGTTGGGCAGGGGGTTTTCTTCTCCAGCTGTTATTCATGCCATTGAAGGAAGATGGCTGACCGGCCTGGGACCTAAATCTCAGCACCACTGCAGTAGCATCCTGTTCTCCAAAAACTTTAAAGGATGACAAGGCCTCTGTGTCTAGAAGAGTGGAGAGCATAGCCTCCAATGCAGCTGGAAGACCAGTTACTGGCATGGTACTACCACTCCTTCACTTCTACCTGCGAAAAATCAGGAGAGCGACGTGACCACGTCCTGCTGCCGAGGTGAGCACGCCGGAGAGAGAGAGAGAGAGAGAGAGAGAGAGAGAGAGAGAGAGAGAGAGAGAGAGAGAGAGAGAGAGAGAGAGTTGAGACTTTATTTGTTTAGGCCAGCGGCCCATCACAAAGGGTACATAATTGACTGGCCACAGCTTCAAGCTGATCGCAATTTCGTATCAAACAAAAACAAATTCAATCAAATACAAACTATTTACATTCCTAGGAGTTTGCAACAGTTTATGTTTTCACATTTATAAGTTTTTGGGTATGAGTCACACCTTGATGCGGGGGGGGGGGGGGGGGGGGAGAGAGAGAGAGAGAGAGAGAGAGAGAGAGAGAGAGAGAGAGAGAGAGAGAGAGAGAGAGAGAGAGAGAGACTGATCTGGAGAATACTGGAAGGCCTAAGAGTGGACAAGGGTTTGTCTCTGTCTTGCAGGTGTGCTTACAAACGCCCTGTACAGGTCCCCGGGTCCCCAGCGTGTCACGTGAGACGCCATGGAGGTGAGGCTTTGTCAGCTGACAAGACTTGCACTCTGTAAGTCAGGCTGGGTTCCCACGGTCTGCCACGGCCGTCTGGACTGGCGAGGTGTGGGGCTCCCAAAGCACAGTCTAGCCGTCTCGAAAAGCTGTTCTCCATGTTTCGCATCATGCACGCTGATTCAAGAACCTGCTTCGGCAAATGTACTGTAAATGTACTTTTTTTCTCTAAATACGAAAGAAAGTTTCTAACACTGGCGGCGGAGCCGACACTCCAAGGACCTTCAGCAAATCAAAATTTGACAAACTTGCTTTCATTTTAACTCCATCGTCACATGAACACACGCATAATTATGAGATAGCAGGTAATGACGAAATGCATATGCCTGGTGAAAGATGGACTGGTGTCGTCTGCACCATCTATGCAACACGCACGTTCGTAATACAGCTGGGCTTGACAGGTGTCCAGATAACAGAGGGAAGCATGGAGGCCTTCACTGACAACGAGTCACCCGATGGTGGAGAGGAACAGGTGGAAAAGTACCCATGAGAGGTGCCTTACTTTCATCCAGCTGCCCAGCGATAAGCATTTTACGGCAGTGGGTGCACAGTCCAGGACGAAGATAAACTATTTTGCAAGAAAAGTGTTCAGTGAACAGGACAGGTCCTATCGCAACCAGAGTAACGTGGGAGAGACGAACAGGCCCAACCACACGCACGCTATGCAGTGATGCAGACAGACATACTGCTAGATGATTGCTCTAACTGGACGTAAAGACAGACACACCATGATACTGCACACTATGCAGTGATGCAGACAGACATACTGCTAGATGATTGCTCTAACTGGACGTAAAGACAGACACACCATGATACTGCACACTATGCAGTGATGCAGACAGACATACTGCTAGATGATTGCTCTAACTGGACGTAAAGACAGACACACCATGATACTGCACACTATGCAGTGATGCAGAATGACATACTGCTAGATGGTTGCTTTAACTGGACAGAAAGACAGACACACCATAATACTGCACACTATGCAGTGATGCAGACAGACATACTGCTAGATGATTGCTCTAACTGGACGTAAAGACAGACACACATGATACTGCACACAGCCTTGGCAGCAGGACAGGTGGGCGTGCAGACAGGGAGGCATACAGGCGGACAAACGGACACGGACACCCACACACCCACACCCCCCCACACACACACACACGAACGCAAGCAGACGGACAGATACGCAGACAAACAACACTCACCAACCAACAGATACACAGAAAGTCGGAGAGATAAAGAGACAGGCAGGCAGAACGACGGACAGACAGGCAGACAGACAGGCAGAACGACGGACAGGTAGGCAGGCAGGCCGACGGACGGACAGACAGACAGTCAGACAGACAGACAGACAGACAGACAGACAGACAGACAGGCAGGCCGACAGACAGACAGACAGACAGACAGACAGACAGACAGACAGACAGACAGACAGACAGACAGACAGACAGACAGACAGACAGACAGACAGACAGACAGACAGACAGACAGGCAGGCCGACAGACAGACAGACAGACAGACAGACAGACAGACAGACAGATAGACAGACTGACAGACAGACAGACAGACAGACAGATATGCGCACGCGTGTGCACGACCACAGACGGGAGGCCGAGTTGCCTCCAGACAGCACCGCCGTACGCAAGAGGGCAGGCAGTACGCCACACCGAACAGAAATATGCACCTTGGGACTGCAGGCTGTTTCTTTCCACTGCAGGAGAACACCTGATCTCAGTACCGTCCAAGATCAATGCAGGGGGAGGGAGACTGAAGGGGGAGGGACGGAGAGGAGGCGGGGTGGAGGGAGCGAGGAAGGAGAAGGGAAAGGTGGGAGCAAGCAAGGTCGAGGAGAGACACAATACCACGATCCAGTTACGGCTGACTCATGCACGCCCCTACCTCCTGGCCCACGTGCATGGCGCTTTCTCAAGAGAGCCGAGGGCAACAGGCAATGGCGACAGCGACACTCAAGCAGACAAGCAGCGTGCTGCCTCTCCAGGGACGTTTATGCGATTTTCTGCGCAAGTCCACGACGTTTACAGCTCTTCCTCCGCCAGGAGAGTCCACGCTATTGCGTACGGGACTTCCACAAGGAACTCTCGTAGGAAAGTGCCGCCGAGAGAACTGCCTTGGATCAAAAGTATCTTCGGCCAAACACTGAGCTCAAAAAACCGTCGATACCCAAGGACGCGAAGGGGCTCCAAATAATTGAGCCTTTGTGGAACCCCGTGCTCACTGCATCCATAAATCTCCTTGACATGGGTATACTAATCGCGGTTCCCGCTTCGCAGCATCGTGGCAAGAAACTGGTGTGTTCTTTTCCCCCATTACTGTGTGCTTTCTTCCCTTCCCTTCCTCCTGCGCACTCCCGTTCACTAGGTAAGGGAAGCTGGCATTCGCGTTTAACATTGAGTCAATCAATAGCAGTTGCGTTGCGAAAATATATTTAACTGTTGCTCCTACTTACCTGATCTCCACCGCTAGTGTCACAAGTGCTCTGGCTCTTGTGTCTCTATCCCTCTCCGACGTGCTCCACCTCTAGTCCTGCCTCCTCCCTCGTCCTCCACCCCAAGTTGCTCAGCAACTACACATTACGCACCCCCAACCTTCCCGTCCCCGTGTGTCTTGCCCTGGCCGTCAGGCGCCTGCTGTTGCAACACGCCATTCACAGCAACTGTTGCAACACGCCATTCACAGCAACTGTTGCAACACGCCATTCACAGCAAAGCTGACTCAAGACTGACGCCTTCTCGTCCCCGTGTGTGCGTGTGTGTGTGTGTGTGTGTGTGTGTGTGTGTGTGTGAGTGTGTGTGTGTGTGTGTGAGTGAGTGAGTGAGTGAGTGAGTGAGTGAGTGAGTGAGTGAGTGAGTGAGTGAGTGTGTGTGTGTGTGTGTGTGTGTGTGTGCGCGCGCGCGCGAATGTGTCTGTGCGTGTAGGCCTGTGTCTAGGTGCGCGCGAGTTTGTCCGTGTGCGAGTGCACATGTGTGTGTAGGCGCGCGCGCGTGCATGCGTGTATGCATGTATACTTGTGCTTGTCTATACGTATGTTCACGTGTGTGCGTATGATTGCAAGCTTGTTTGCATATTTGTTCTTTCGCGGGCAGTGTGCGTGCATGCACGCTGGCGCGGGTGTGTATGTGCTTACGTTTGTTCCTGTTTTAGTCTTTATGACTATCGTGTGCGAGAGTGCGCGCGTAACTGTCTGCGTGTGTATGCGTTTGTAGGCGCGCGCGAATGCATGCGTGTGTGTGTGTGTGTGTGTGTGTGCGTGCGCGTGCACAAGCTGCGTTATACTTTATACATGTGCGGATTTGTGGTTGAACGTCCTCTGCATATGTGACAACTGGTGGTGGTGAAAAAAGCACGGGAACTACACATCGGGATTCGAAGGACAACCGACGTGTTCGAAAAACAAAAAAGTTCTCCCCAAATCTAGCTTTTCCTTGACTTACCACGTGGTCAGTCAGTTAATAATAATAATAATCATACAGATTACTTGTACGCACATACCTTCCCTAATAGGCAAGCTCATGGCGTTTACAATGAAAAGTCCACACTCATACAAAGCATTCCAACACTCGCACACTGTACAGTTGAAACAAAAAAGAGTTAAATACAATACAATTAATTAAGTAGCAGGCAATAAACAAAACACGAAACATAAAAGAGGCGCCTTGTGAAGCACCTCACTGCTCAACAGGAAAGACTGACCGGAACAGGTGTGTCTTAAGGGAGGTTTTGAACTGGGACATGGAATCAGAGTGACGGACAGGGAAAGGTAGGCTATTCCACGTTACAGGGCCGATGTAAGAAAAAGCTCGCTGTCCTTGGGTTTTCTTTTTGCGACGGGGGACATTTAACGTTTTGGTGTCTGCAGCTGAACGGTTATTTCTAGCGGGGGTGTAGACAGTGAGAATTTCTTTGAGTGTGTGTGGTGCAGTTTGATTGAAGAAGCTGAAACACCTAGTGGCTAGCTTATACTCTATCCTCTGAGCGACGGGGAGCCAATGCAGTGCACGAAGGAGTTTGGATGTGGGAGTTCTCTTGGGACATCTAAAACTAATCTAACAGCAGTGTTTTGGACTTTTTGCAGTTTGTTTAGCAGAGTGTCAGGAATGCCGGCAAGAAGAGAATTTCCATAATCAAGACGGGACAGAACAAGGGAAGTGACAAGGGTTTGAGTGGCCTGTTGTGAAAGATAGTGACGAATAGTGCTAATTTTCCTTAACTCGTAGTAAGCTAACTGGCAAACTTTGTTCACATGAACTCTCATAGAAAGATCATCATCGAACATGACACCTAAGTTTCTAACAGACTTTGAGAATTCTATCTCACTCTGACCTATGATTAGTTTCAGGGCCTGATCGAATTCGCCTCTACCGCCAACCAGGAGAGCTTCGGTCTTTGAATCATTAAGTTTGAGTTTGTTCTGGGTCATCCACTGTTTCACATCAAACATACAAAGTTCACATGCAGAGAGAAGAGGTTGGATTTGACTGGGTTGAGTGGAGTTGTAGAGTTAGACACCCATTTCACGGCGAGGCTGTTTCATTCGCCTGAGGTATCATCTTGGAAATCTTCAGATTACACATTAAACACTTCAAGTACAACTACTTTGTTCCCTTTATTCTAGCCGTCCTATCGCCCAGAAGTTGTACAGGGAGCACGACTGCCTTCGAGGTGGAGACCACCACACGATGCCCGTATTGGCAGTTGCGCCTTCCATGGATGCAGCAGTTATCTAGAAAATCCTAATTTCTTCCTGAAATCTACAGAGGGTCAGGCGAACAGAGGGACAGGAGAGGTACTAGCTGTTCCATGATTGTATTCTGACGCACTCAAATAACAAAACACTTAAAGTCGTGGAAGTCAGCAATGCCACACTCCAAAGTGCTAAACTATCTCACTCTCTTCTTCAAACCTGTTTTATCACCCACGAAGAACAGTTTGGCCTCCCTTTTTATGTAATGGACACTAAATCAAGCGATTAATCACCGCAGGACGAGGATGTCAAGGATGGAAACTCAAGTCCAGTGAAGCAATGAAAGCAAGCAGCAAGGCCCGGTGTCTTGGCAGAGCTCCAGCCCTGGCAGCCCCACAGGAAGTCTGGGATGAAGTGACGTGCGCCAGGGCAGGCAACTCGGTCTGTCTCTCAGCGCACGCCGCCAGCCAGCTGCCACTCGAGAGGTAGACAGTTCCGCAGGTAGCAGACAGAAAAGGAAGACTCCTTAGAAAGTAGACAGGTGGAAACCACAGACAAGAAGAGGGGTTGCATCCACAGCATCCTCCCGCAGCACACCCCCGGCGGTCTCGCTTTGCAGACAGTTTTTTTCCCCGCGAAAATCAATCGTGGATCCCAGCACAGGCAGGCCAAGGGTGGCCTGGGGAGGGCAAGGGTCAGAGGCCATGGAAGGTGCATTGCGGGTTCGCAACACTCTCAGCCGCTGTACACATTCCTGTGTAGATGCAGACACGAGAAGGCAGGCAGGACACAGGGGAATGCGCATCACAGGGAGGCATGGGCACGGCGCAGCACGGAGAGAACTGAGCAAGTACAGAGCAAGCTGTGGCTGAAGGCCACACGCTTAATGAGATGCGATTACAGCAGGCATCCGCCTTCATATGGGTGATTAAGGTTAACTGTGCAGGATGAATGGGCAGCCAGCCATGGCAAGGTTTGCATGAAGCGAGACACCGATGCTTCTTTGCGCTGTGATGGCAACGACCGATCCTCACCTTTTCCACCTCTGGGAACGTGTGTGATAACGGCACTTTGTAGGAATCTTTGTCTCGTCTCGTTTTCAGTGACGCTACTGCGGAGATTCGCTACTCAGTTCGTGGCACACACACACACACACACAGAGAGAGAGAGAGAGAGAGAGAGAGAGAGAGAGAGAGAGAGAGAGAGAGAGAGAGAGAGAGAGAGAGAGAGAGAGAGAGAGAGAGAGAGACAGACAGAGAGGGGGGGGGGGGGCGGTGGGAAAGTTATAAAATAAGGAAACAGTCAAACACTCGGAAAACCAGAGACTCTCACTCTCTCTCTCTCTCTCTCTCTCTCTCTCTCTCTCTCTCTCTCTCTCTCTCTCTCTCTCTCCTCCCACTCCACCCCACCCCCCACACACAAACGCACGCACACATATACACGCACGCACGCACACACACAGCGAAACAGATACATAGATACACACTGAAAGAGAGAGCGAGAGACAGACATGGACGGACGGACGGACGGACAGACAGATAAAGTGAGAT
>JAWQFJ010000455.1:67500-110000 GCA_034096865.1 Theodoxus fluviatilis
ACACCCATGACACACTCGTACAGAACACCCATGACACACACTCGTACAGAACACCCATGACACACTCGTACAGAACACCCATGACACACACTCGTATACAACACCCATGACACACTCGTACAGAACACACATGACACACACTCGTACAGAACACCCATGACACACACTCGTACAGAACACCCATGCCACACACTCGTACAGAACACCCATGACACACACTCGTACAGAACACCCATGACACACTCCTACAGAACACCCATGACACACTCCTACAGAACACCCATGACACACTCCTACAGAACACCCATGGCACACACTCGTACAGATCACCCATGAAACAAACTCGTACAGAACACCCATGACACACTCCTACAGAACACCCATGACACACTCGTACAGAACACCCATGACACACACTCGTACAGAACACCCACGACACACACTCGTACAGAACACCCATGCCACACACTCGTACAGAACACCCATGACACACACTCGTACAGAACACCCATGACACACTTCTAAAGAACACCCATGACACACTCCTACAGAACACCCATGACACACTCGTACAGAACACCCATGGCACACACTCCTACAGAACACCCATGACACACTCCTACAGAACACCCATGACAACCTCCTACAGAACACCCATGACACACTCGTACAGAACACCCATGGCACACACTCGTACAGAACACCCATGACACACACTCGTACAGAACACCCATGACACACACTCGTACAGGACACCCATGACACACTCGTACAGAACACCCATGACACACTCGTACAGAACACCCATGACACACTCGTACAGAACACCCATGACGCACACTTATACAGAACACCCATGACACACTCGTACAGAACACCCAGGACACACTCGTACAGAACACCCATGACACACACTCGTACAGAACACCCATGACACACTCGTACAGAACACCCATGACGCACACTATACAGAACGCCCATGACACACTCGTACAGAACACCCATGACACACACTCGTACAGAACACCCATGACAAACTCGTACAGAACACCCATGACACACTCGTACAGAACACCCATGACACACACTCGTACAGAACACCCATGACACACTCGTACAGAACACCCATGACACACACTCGTACAGAACACCCATGACACACTCGTACAGAACACCCATGACACACACTCGTACAGAACACCCATGACACACTCGTACAGAACACCCATGACACACACTCGTACAGAACACCCATGACACACACTCGTACAGAACACCCATGACACACACTCGTACAGAACACCCATGACACACACTCGTACAGAACACCCATGACACACTCCTACAGAACACCCATGACACACTCCTACAGAACACCCATGGCACACACTCGTACAGAACACCCATGACACACTCCTATAGAACACCCATGACACACTCCTACAGAACACCCATGACACACTCGTACAGAACACCCATGACACACACTCGTACAGAACACCCACGACACACACTCGTACAGAACACCCATGCCACACACTCGTACAGAACACCCATGACACACACTCGTACAGAACACCCATGACACACTCCTAAAGAACACCCATGACACACTCCTACAGAACACCCATGACACACTCGTACAGAACACCCATGGCACACACTCCTACAGAACACCCATGACACACTCCTACAGAACACCCATGACACACTCGTACAGAACACCCATGGCACACACTCGTACAGAACACCCATGACACACACTCGTACAGAACACCCATGGCACACACTCCTACAGAACACCCATGACACACTCCTACAGAACACCCATGACACACTCGTACAGAACACCCATGGCACACACTCGTACAGAACACCCATGACACACACTCGTACAGAACACCCATGACACACACTCGTACAGAACACCCATGGCACACTCGTACAGAACACCCATGACACACTCCTACAGAACACCCATGACACACTCCTACAGAACACCCATGATACACTCGTAGAGAACACCCATGGCACACACTCGTACAGAACAACCATGACACACTCGTACAGAACACCCATGACACACTCCTACAGAACACCCATGGCACACACTCGTACAGATCACCCATGAAACAAACTCGTACAGAACACCCATGACACACACTTGTACAGAACACCCATGGCACACTCGTACAGAACACCCATGACACACACTCGTACAGAACACCCATGACACACACTCGTACAGAACACCCATGACACACACTCGTACAGAACACCCATGACACACTCGTACAGAACACCCATGGCACACACTCTTACAGAACACCCATGACACACACTTGTACAGAACATTCATGACACACACTCGTACAGAACACCCATGACACACTCGTACAGAACACCCATGACACACTCGTACAGAACACCCATGACACACCCTCGTACAGAACACCCATGAAACACTCGTACAGAACACCCATGACACACACTCCTACAGAACACCCATGACACACTCGTACATAACACCCATGACACACACTCGTACAGAACACCCATGACACACTCGTACAGAACACCCATGACACACACTCGTACAGAACACCCATGACACACTCGTACAGAACACCCATGACACACACTCGTACAGAACACCCATGACACACACTCGTACAGAACACCCATGACACACACTCGTACAGAACACCCATGACACACACTCATACAGAACACCCATGACACACTCGTACAGAACAACCATGACGCACACTCGTACAGAACACCCATGACACACACTCGTACAGAACACCCATGACACACACTCGTACAGAACACCCATGCCACACACTCGTACAGAACACCCATGCCACACACTCGTACAGAACACCCATGACACACTCGTACGAAACACCCATGGCACACTCGTACAGAACACCCATGGCACACTCGTACAGAACATCCATGACACACACTCGTACAGAACACCCATGACACACTCGTACAGAACACCCATGACACACTCGTACAGAACACACATGACACACACTCGTACAGAACACCCATGACACACTCGTACAGAACACCCATGACACACACTCGTACAGAACACCCATGACACACACTCGTACAGAACACCCATGACACACTCGTACAGAACACCCATGACACACTCGTACAGAACACCCATGACACACACTCGTATAGAACACCCATGATGCATACTCGTACAGAACACCCATGACACACACTCGTACAGAACACCCATGACACACTCGTACAGAACACCCATGACACACACTCGTACAGAACACCCATGACACACACTCGTACAGAACACCCATGACGCACACTCGTACGGAACACCCATGACATACACTCGTACAGAACACCCATGACACACACTCGTACAGAACACCCATGACATACACTCGTTCAGAACACCCATGACACACACTCGTACAGAACACCCATGACACACACTCGTACAGAACACCCATGATACACACTCTCACAGAACACCCTGCACATACACTCGCACAGAACCCCCTGCACATACACACAAACACTCGTACAGCATACCCAGCATACGCACTCGTACAGAACACCCAGCACATACATGGACATACACTCGTACCGAGCACCCAGCACATACATGTGCATACACTCGTGCAGAGCACCCAGCACATACATGTACATACACTCGTGCAGAGCACCCAGCACATACATGTACATACACTCGTGCAGAGCACCCAGCACATACATGGACATACACTCGTACAGAACACACAGCACATACATGTACATACACTCGTACAGAACACACAGCACATACATGGACATACACTCGTACAGAGCACCCAGCACATACATGTGCATACACTCGTGCAGAGCACCCAGCACATACATGTACATACACTCGTGCAGAGCACCCAGCACATACATGTGCAAACACTCGTGCAGAGCACTCAGCACCTACATGTACATACACTCGTGCAGAGCACCCAGCACATACATGTACATACACTCGTGCAGAGCACCCAGCACATACATGTACATACACTCGTGCAGAGCACCCAGCACATACATGTGCATACACTCGTGCAGAGCACCCAGCACATACATGTACATACACTCGTGCAGAGCACCCAGCACATACACGGACATACGCTCGTGCAGAGCACCCAGCACATACATGTGCATACACTCGTGCAGAGCACTCAGCACATACACGGACATACGCTCGTACAGCCAGGCAGGAAGCAGGTCAATGGGACAAACTTTCGCCAACAAGCACGGCACCAGGGGCAGCACCAGCATACCCAGCAGCGAGGAACAGAGGGGCGCACTCCTCTACAGCCACCCAGGCAGCTCAGTGCAGCCAGCAAAAGAAACGGCAGCTGTACCTTTCATGGACAGCTGTGCGCATGTGTCGACCACCTCGGACAAGTCCTTCAGCATTCACTCCAACGCATGTTTGGGAAATCGATGCTTGACGTAGAGACATGGGTGGATGTGCATGGAAAACGGCCTTCCTGCGTGACTATATAGACCTACACAAACGATATATAGATACCGAACGTGACTAGACCGTAAATCTCTCTCTCTCTCTCTCTCTCTGTCTCTCTCTCTCTCTCTCTCTCTCTCTCTCTCACACACACACACACACATACACACACACACACACACATACACACAAACACACACTCTCCCCTCCCCCCTCCCCCGTGCCATTTAATAATAATAATAATAATAATAATAATAATAATAATAACAACAAAAATAGCATTTATAACGCGCATTTCTTGCAGGAACTCAATGCGCGGGCATATCCACATTTACTCGCAGTTACTCGTCAGTCATACTACATAGCACAACACTCGTACGACTATCATACCAGGACTTGAAAAAAAAACCTAGGAGGTTACAGAAAAGCAAGACGAAACATACGAGTTTTTAACTGAGATTTTAAAATGGACATAGTTGCATCACATAGGCCAGCCGGCAGGGAATCCCAGACACTAGGGGCAATGAAACTGAAACTACGCTCTCCGAAAGACTTGGTGCTACGCTTTGGAATTTTCAGAAGCTTTTCACTTGATGAGCGGAGAGAACGGGAAGGGTGATAGGTACAAAGGGAGGCCGGAAGATATGCCGGAAGGGTCGCCTTGTGCCAGTGGCGTTGTGGCAGTCACTGGGACCTTTGTGTCGTCAGACAGCAATGATCAGGCCGTCACTCGTGAACAGCAGTAACCGAAGCAGCGCATAACAAGGCAAATGGAGTTAGTTCCCCTGACAGCACCCATCCATCCCACCTCCTGTCTGTCTGTCTGTCTGTCTGTCTCTCTCTGTCTGTCTGTCTGTCTGTCTCTCTCTGTCTCTCTGTCTGTCTGTCTGTCTGTCTCTCTCTCTCTGTGTATATCTCTCTCTCTCTCTCTCTCTCTCTCTCTCTGTATCTCTCTCTCTCTCTCTCTTTGTTTCAGCTCCGGCCTGTTCACGGTAAAGTTGAATAATAGGTAACACCAAGCCTGTCACTGACATCCTTGCCTGTATACAGCGGAGGACGAACCTGGAAGTATTGTAGTGGTGTTGAGGTTTATGCAGCGTGGCGGTAGGCCATTGCTCTTGAAAAGCTAGCCTGGCTCTTGGAAACAGAAGACACTTGCACACTGACAATGGGACCAAGAACGAACAGAACATTCGAAAGAGAGGTGATCGGAGACAAGTTGACACACTTTTGGAGAACAAATCCAGTCGAAATGGCAGAAGCGACACAATCAGTTTCTGCCCATGATGCTGTGTGAAATTATCGCGCACACAAACTGGATTAATATGCTGCTAACACACCAGTAACCTATGAACCTTCAAGTTGTCATGTTCACCCCGATTCAGAAGCAGCTTTGGCCTGTACCAAGGATCCTCCTGCCACTGATGCACCATTCCTCCACAGTGATCTTCATGTGCTACAATGCCATCCTCTGGTAGACAGACAACTCAAGAAGAATGCCTCCAAGGCAACCATGTTGCTGGGAATGCGGGGCTGGCAAGAGCAGGGAGCATTGAGGAGAGGAGCATGGAGCAGAGGAAAACTCGGGTTTGCGTTTCCAGCAACAAGACAGATCATCCTGCATTTCCCCCTCGACTTCTGTCAATGGCCTGCACGATGGTGAGAGATCCTACGAGAAGACCTACCTGTTGTCAACCAGAGCCCAGTAATCATCAGCTGCAGTTGTTCTGAGATCAGCTGTTCCCCAGCGTGGCAGCGATGCCATTGTAGACAAGGTAGAATGTGCAGGACGTCGTCGAAACAACAATCTACGTGAGCCGCACGGAAAACACGAGTGTAACAGAGAATATCCACTCGTGCGTGTTGCGCCTACCAAAGATGGTAGTAAAATCTGAGAAACTTTTTGTTCACGTTTCAGTTCAATATAATGTATCAGTGGACTATACACACTGGGCATCTAACATACTAACACATATCCTCTCCCACACCCAACCCCACCCTCCCACTCACACACACACACAAGCGCGAGCGCGGGCGCACGCACGCATGCACACGCATGCAAGTCACACACCTAAGCAAGCACGCATTTGAGCCACACATTCACCTCTCACTCTCCGACTCAAGCATAGAAAAAGGGAGGCAGCTCACTGCGATCATGGCGTCGTTGAGTTGGGGGTCGAGGCCGCTCTGGGCAGTGGTCAGCTTGCGCTCCGCCTCCTCCAGCCAGGCCGTCAGCTGCCCCAGGTCTGCGTGGAACTGCCGCCACTGCTCCATGGCGCGGCTCCATCGTCTGCAACGGCAAAGATGGCTGTCAGAGAGGCAGCACTTGGGGCTGGATGCAGGGTGTAAAGGATGGTGTAGGGGCTGGATGCAGGGTGTAAAGGATGGTGTAATGGCTGGATGCAGGGTGCAAAGGATGGTGTAGGGGCAGGATGCAGAGTGTAAAGGATGGTGTAATGGCTGGATGCAGGGTGTAAAGCGTGGTGTAATGGCTGGATGCAGGGTGTAAAGGATGGTGTAGGGGCTGGATGCAGGGTGTAAATGATGGTGTAATGACTGTATGCAGGGTGTAAAGGATAGTGTAATGGCTGGATGCAGGGTGTAAAGCGTGGTGTAATGGCTGGATGCAGGGTGTAAATGATGGTGTAATGGCTGGATGCAGGGTGTAAAGCGTGGTGTAATGGCTGGATGCAGGGTGTAAAGCGTGGTGTAATGGTTGGATGCAGGGTGTAAAGCGTGGTGTAATGGCTGGATGCAGGGTGTAAAGGATGGTGTAATGGCTGGATGCAGGGTGTAAAGGATGGTGTAATGGTTGGATGCAGGGTGTAAAGCGTGGTGTAATGGCTGGATGCAGGGTGTAAAGGATGGTGTATTGGCTGGATGCAGGGTGTAAAGGATGGTGTAATGGCTGGATGCAGGGTGTAAAGGATGGTGTAATGGCTGGATGCAGGGTGTAAAGGATGGTGTAATGGCTGGATGCAGGGTGTAAAGGATGGTGTAATGGCTGGATGCAGGGT
The DNA here is from genome assembly GCA_034096865.1 of Theodoxus fluviatilis. Taxonomy (NCBI): domain Eukaryota; kingdom Metazoa; phylum Mollusca; class Gastropoda; order Cycloneritida; family Neritidae; genus Theodoxus; species Theodoxus fluviatilis. The sequence goes on from JAWQFJ010000455.1 coordinate 75,022, forward strand.
GTAAAGGATGGTGTAATGGCTGGATGCAGGGTGTAAAGCGTGGTGTAATGGCTGGATGCAGGGTGTAAAGGATGGTGTAATGGCTGGATGCAGGGGGTGTAAAGGATGGTGTAATGGCTGGATGCAGGGTGTAAAGGATGGTGTAATGGCTGGATGCAGGGTGTAAAGGATGGTGTAATGGCTGGATGCAGGGTGTAAAGGATGGTGTAATGGCTGGATGCAGGGTGTAAAGGATGGTGTAATGGCTGGAGGCAGGGTGTAAAGGATGGTGTAATGGCTGGATGCAGGGTGTAAAGCGTGGTGTAATGGCTGGATGCAGGGTGTAAAGGATGGTGTAATGGCTGGATGCAGGGTGTAAAGCGTGGTGTAATGGCTGGATGCAGGGTGTAAAGGATGGTGTAATGGCTGGATGCAGGGTGTAAAAGATGGTGTAGGGGCTGGATGCAGGGTGTAAAGCGTGGTGTAATGGCTGGATGCAGGGTGTAAAGCGTGGTGTAATGGCTGGATGCAGGGTGTAAAGCGTGGTGTAATGGTTGGATGCAGGGTGCAAAGGATGGTGTAATGGCTGGATGCAGGGTGTAAAGGGTGGTGTAATGGCTGGATGCAGGGTGTAAAGGGTGGTGTAATGGCTGGATGCAGGGTGTAAAGGATGGTGATGGGGCTGGATGCAGGGTGTAAATGATGGTGTAATGGCTGGACGCAGGGTGTAAAGCGTGGTGTAATGGCTGGATGCAGGATGTAAAGGATGGTGAAATGGCTGGATGCAGGGTGTAAAGGATGGTGTAATGGCTGGATGCAGGGTGTAAAGGATGGTGTAATGGCTGGATGCAGGGTGTAAAGGATGGTGTAATGGCTGGATGCAGGGTGTAAAGGGTGGTGTAATGGCTGGATGCAGGGTGTAAAGGATGGTGTAATGGCTGGATGCAGGGTGCAAAGGATGGTGTAGGGGCTGGATGCAGGGTGGAAAGGATGGTGTAATGGCTGGATGCAGGGTGTAAAGGATGGTGTAATGGCTGGATGCAGAGTGTAAAGGGTGGTGTAATGGCTGGATGCAGGGTGTAAAGGATGGTGTAATGGCTGGATGCAGGGTGTAAAGGATGGTGTAATGGCTGGATGCAGGGTGCAAAGGATGGTGTAGGGGCTGGATGCAGGGTGTAATGGCTGGATGCAGGGTGTAAAGGATGGTGTAATGGCTGGATGCAGGGTGTAAAGGATGGTGTAATGGCTGGATGCAGGGTGTAAAGGATGGTGTAATGGCTGGATGCAGGGTGTAAAGGATGGTGTAATGGCTGGATGCAGGGTGTAAAGGATGGTGTATTGGCTGGATGCAGGGTGTAAAGGGTGGTGTAATGGCTGGATGCAGGGTGTAAAGGATGGTGTAATGGCTGGATGCAGGGTGTAAAGGATGGTGTAATGGCTGGATGCAGGGTGTAAAGGATGGTGTAATGGCTGGATGCAGGGTGTAAAGGATGGTGTAATGGCTGGATGCAGGGTGTAAAGGGTGGTGTAATGGCTGGATGCAGGGTGTAAAGGATGGTGTAATGGCTGGATGCAGGGTGTAAAGGGTGGTGTAATGGCTGGATGCAGGGTGCAAAGGATGGTGTAATGGCTGGATGCAGGGTGTAAAGGGTGGTGTAATGGCTGGATGCAGGGTGTAAAGGGTGGTGTAATGGCTGGATGCAGGGTGCAAAGGATGGTGTAGGGGCTGGATGCAGGGTGTAAAGGATGGTGTAATGGCTGGATGCAGGGTGTAAAGGACGGTGTAATGGTTGGATGCAGGGTGTAAAGCGTGGTGTAATGGCTGGATGCAGGGTGTAAAGCGTGGTGTAATGGCTGGATGCAAGGTGTAAAGGATGGTGTAATGGCTGGATGCAGGGTGTAAAGGATGGTGTAATGGCTGGATGCAGGGTGCAAAGGATGGTGTAGGGGCTGGATGCAGGGTGTAAAGGATGGTGTAATGGCTGGATGCAGGGTGTAAAGGATGGTGTAATGGCTGGATGCAGAGTGTAAAGGATGGTGTAATGGCTGGATGCAGGATGTAAAGGATGGTGTAGGGGCTGGATGCAGGGTGTAAAGCGTGGTGTAATGGCTGGATGCAGGGTGTAAAGGATGGTGTAATGGCTGGATGCAGGGTGTAAAGGATGGTGTAATGGCTGGATGCAGGGTGTAAAGGATGGTGTAATGGCTGGATGCAGGGTGTAATGGATGGAGTAATGGCTGGATGCAGGGTGTAAAGGGTGGTGTAATGGCTGGATGCAGGGTGTAAAGGATGGTGTAATGGCTGGATACAGGGTGTAAAGGATGGAGTAATGGCTGGAAGCGGGGTGTATATGGAGGTGTATGGGCTGGATTCAGGGGGTATGGAGAGGTGCAGGAGATTGATGGAGTGTATAGGGTGGTATAGCAGCGGCATGCTCGATGGAAAGGATATTTGATATCGGTGTATGCAGAATGGTATGGGATGAAATGTTGCGAATTAAGTGTTTCGGTCTATCAGCCCCTGCAGGCTACGTAAGGCCGCTGATCACACACATCACTAGACCTGGTTAGAACAAAGGCAAGGCAAGTCTCGGCCTCCCGAGTGTTTTGCCTTCCATGGATCGCGTAGAGAGACGCTTTGGATTTGTTGTCCTACTCCCAATCCACAAGGGAAGGTGGGGTGGGAACAGTAGGAATGTAGTAGGGAAGGTGGGGTGGGAACAGTAGGAATGTAGTAGGGAAGGTGGGGTGGGAACAGTAGGAATGTAGTAGGGAAGGTGGGTGGGAACAGTAGGAATGTAGTAGGGAAGGTGGGGTGGGAACAGTAGGAATGTAGTAGGGAAGGTGGGGTGGGAACAGTAGGAATGTAGTAGGGAAGGTGGGGTGGGAACAGTAGGAATGTAGTAGGGAAGGTGGGGTGGGAACAGTAGGAATGTAGTAGGGAAGGTGGGGTGGGAACAGTAGGAATGTAGTAGGGAAGGTGGGGTGGGAACAGTAGGAATGTAGTAGGGAAGGTGGGTGGGAACAGTAGGAATGTAGTAGGGAAGGTGGGGTGGGAACAGTAGGAATGTAGTAGGGAAGGTGGGTGGGAACAGTAGGAATGTAGTAGGGAAGGTGGGTGGGAACAGTAGGAATGTAGTAGGGAAGGTGGGTGGGAACAGTAGGAATGTAGTAGGGAAGGTGGGTGGGAACAGTAGGAATGTAGTAGGGAAGGTGGGTGGGAACAGTAGGAATGTAGTAGGGAAGGTGGGGTGGGAACAGTAGGAATGTAGTAGGGAAGGTGGGGTGGGAACAGTAGGAATGTAGTAGGGAAGGTGGGTGGGAACAGTAGGAATGTAGTAGGGAAGGTGGGGTGGGAACAGTAGGAATGTAGTAGGGAAGGTGGGGTGGGAACAGTAGGAATGTAGTAGGGAAGGTGGGGTGGGAACAGTAGGAATGTAGTAGGGAAGGTGGGTGGGAACAGTAGGAATGTAGTAGGGAAGGTGGGGTGGGAACAGTAGGAATGTAGTAGGGAAGGTGGGTGGGAACAGTAGGAATGTAGTAGGGAAGGTGGGATGGGAACAGTAGGAATGTAGTAGGGAAGGTGGGTGGGAACAGTAGAAATGTAGTAGGGAAGGTGGGGTGGGAACAGTAGGAATGTAGTAGGGAAGGTGGGGTGGGAACAGTAGGAATGTAGTAGGGAAGGTGGGGTGGGAACAGTAGGAATGTAGTAGGGAAGGTGGGTGGGAACAGTAGGAATGTAGTAGGGAAGGTGGGTGGGAACAGTAGGAATGTAGTAGGGAAGGTGGGGTGGGAACAGTAGGAATGTAGTAGGGAAGGTGGGGTGGGAACAGTAGGAATGTAGTAGGGAAGGTGGGGTGGGAACAGTAGGAATGTAGTAGGGAAGGTGGGATGGGAACAGTAGGAATGTAGTAGGGAAGGTGGGCTGGGAACAGTAGAAATGTAGTAGGGAAGGTGGGGTGGGAACAGTAGGAATGTAGCAGGGAAGGTGGGGTGGGAACAGTAGGAATGTAGCAGGGAAGGTGGGGTGGGAACAGTAGAAATGTAGTAGGGAAGGTGGGGTGGGAACAGTAGGAATGTAGTAGGGAAGGTGGGTGGGAACAGTAGGAATGTAGTAGGGAAGGTGGGGTGGGAACAGTAGGAATGTAGTAGGGAAGGTGGGGTGGGAACAGTAGGAATGTAATAGGGAAGGCTGGGGCAGACTACGGAGGAGATTGAATGCAGGGCAGACATGGGTCTACTGAATGACAGAGGACTGGGATGCTGTGGGCTAGACGACACAGTGTGCTTGCGGGTGCAGGCAGTGCGTATGCATGCTTGTACTAACGTGTCAGACACATACAGAGAGAGAGAGAGAGAGAGAGAGAGAGAGAGAGAGAGAGAGAGAGAGAGAGAGAGAAAGAGAGAGAGAGAGAAAGAGAGAGAGAGAGAGAGAGAGAGAGAGAGAGAGGAGAGAGAGAGAGAGAGAGAGAGAGAGAGAGAGAGAGAGAGAGAGAGAGAGAGAGAGAAGCAAAAGGAGAAATTGAAACTCACGAAGGAACAGGGAGTCAAAACGCGTCAAATCGTACAAAGTGCGCACACGTTGTTATTCAGTAAAAGCCTGTCTGAGCTCCAAATCAAATGCCCATACTGCATGCCTCAGACTCAGTACGATTTGGAGCTTGAGGGACTAACATCTGTAGGAAAGGTTGTACCTTTGTGTTGACCTCCGACAAACGCATAGGATCAAATGAACTCAGGAATTCAAAGCATTCGACGGAATGAAACCTTGCTAACTATAACAGCCTTATCTCTGACAGAGCAGCAAGGAGTGAGCAAGCACAGACTACAGAGAGCAGACAGAGGGCTGAAGCTAACAGAGCAGTCCCCAACAAAGCAGAGCCAGGTATCCAGCCCACCTGTAAAACTCCCTGTCAGTCCCTATCATTGCCCTCACCCCCCTACGACTGTCAGCGGCGGCTCATCACCCTGTCAACCTAGAGGACCCCAATCGGAGCTCGTTTCCGGGCTAACGAAGCCCTCCAGTTCCTTGACACGCCTGCAGTTGGCAGTTCCAGTGGGGAAGGGGTGGGAACTCGGCTCGCCACTCTCTACACTCAGTGCCGTGCCGCCAGAAAGCATTTTCGTCGACAGATGGCGTGAAGCCACAAGCTCGCTGTCTCCGGATAGTAGAAGTGTTGGCAGAGGAGTGGGGGACAGGGGGTAGGCGGTGGGTGAGGGGGAGGGGACTGACCTACAGTTAGAGGGGAAGAGGTCAGAGGGAAACAGACGGAGACCCGCAGAGCTTTCGTTCTGGCGAGCGAGAAATGCAATTCTACCAGTACATGCACTGTCGCAACCTCCTTCTGCCAATGCGAATTTCAAATTAGAGTAACAATCAGCACCGTACTATCATCCCATTCGCAATTTTCACGGCCACCTTTTCACAGGTGAAGCAAACAGAATGCGGGGTCTCTAGGACAGGTTTCGAAAGGATATCAGATTTCCCGCAAGCACAGTGGGGCTTGGGGGGAGACCAGGCTGACACTGTTCATCATAGCAACAGGCAAGGGTGAATGGCTGCCACTAAATGCTTCGCTCTAGTCCTCCTCACGTGCAGAATTGACACCACGTCTAAAGTCTGCGTTCTTCTATTCATCTTATACATGCGCGCGCGCGCACACGCACGCAAGCGAGCGCACACACATGCACGAAAGCAAAGGAGCTTAAACATCAAGCCCGCTCAAACAGCCACATACAAAATATCTTCTGTATGCACAAACACGCACACATTTTCTCCATACATCTGCATTCGCGCAATCTTGTGTGTGTTAATGCGCGCGGCAGGCGCGTAGGCACACACAAATACGCATGCGCACACAAATGCGCGTGCGCACGCACGCATAAACACATGTGCATATGTTTTTAAACTTATACCCACGTCTTCACGTCATATACTCAAGTTTCTGTTTAACTCTCTCCCTCTCTCTCTCTCTCTCTCTCTCTCTCTCTCTCTCTCTCTCTCTCTCTCTCTCTCTCCCTCTCTCTCTCTCTCCCTCCCTCCCCCCCTCCCACTCTCCTCTCTCCCCTCGCTCTCTCTCACCTCTCTCTCACCTCTCTCTCTACATCTCCTTCTCTCTCTCTCTCTCTCTCTCTCTCTCTCTCTCCCCCCCTCCCTAAATGCCATGGTCCGTTCGATCCCGTGTTGGCCAAGCAGACTTTCCAGGGACGTGAGGAGCGTACTGTAGGACAGAAGAACACGAGATGTGTGACGTGCCCACTGATAACGTCATGGCGGTAATGCGGCCACCTAAATCTATGGCAGCTTGTTGTCGACAACTTGCCCAGAGCAGGCGGCAAAGTGTCACACTGGGATGAATTACCGCAAGCAGAGTTAAGTAACCGGTGTGTGTGTGTGTGTGTGTGTGTGTGTGTATGTCTCTCTCTCTCTCTCTCTCTCTCTCTCTCTCTCTCTCTCTCTCTCTCTCTCTCTCTCTCTCTCTCCTCCTCCCTCCCTCCTCCCTCCTTTCTCTTCTCTCTCTCTCCCTCTCTCTCTCTCTCTCTCTCTCTCTCTCTCTCTCTCTCTCTCTCTCTCTGTCCCCCTCCCTCTCCGACACACACACACACACACACACACACGTTCCCCGCTGCACGTGTCTGTCAGTCTGCAGACAGGTGGGCATAGAGGCAGTAATACATGTATAGATAGTGAAAGAAGGTAGATATGCAATCAGAACACAGTCGACTAGACAAGAGCCAAATGGGTAGAGGACTACGGACCCTTTCAGCGTGATGCAGCACTCCACACAGGTCTACAACAAGCACCGTTATCAGCTGACCTAATAGCAGCGACACAGTCCACTGGCCTCGTACACGCATTCTTTTCCTTCACTCGGAGCCATTGATTCGCTCTCTACCAAGCTCCTCCTCTCTTCGTACTTCTACATCACGCCAGATCTACAGGCGGCTGACACTACAAATCCGCACTGAGCACAGTGGCTTCACACCTACAGCAGTGAGCACAGTGGCTCCACACCTACAGCAGTGAGCACAGTGGCTCCACACCTACAGCAGTGAGCACAGTGGCTCCACACAGTCAGCAGTGAGCACAGTGGCTCCACACCTGCGGCAGTGAGCACAGTGGCTCCACACCTACAGCAGTGAGCACAGTGGCTCCACACAGACAGCAGTGAGCACAGTGGCTCCACACAGTCAGCAGTGAGCACAGTGGCTTCACACAGACAGCAGTGAGCACAGTGGCTCCACACCTACAGCAGTGACCACAGTGGCTCCACACAGACAGCAGTGAGCACAGTGGCTCCACACCTACAGCAGTGAGCACAGTGGCTCCACACAGACAGCAGTGAGCACAGTGGCTCCACACCTACAGCAGTGAGCACAGTGGCTTCACACAGACAGCAGTGACCACAGTGGCTCCACACAGACAGCAGTGAGCACAGTGGCTTCACACCTACAGCAGTGAGCACAGTGGCTCCATACCTACAGCAGTGAGCACAGTGGCTTCACACAGACAGCAGTGACCACAGTGGCTCCACACAGACAGCAGTGAGCACAGTGGCTCCACAAAGTCAGCAGTGAGCACAGTGGCTCTACACCTACAGCAGTGAGCACAGTGGCTCCACACAGACAGCAGCGAGCACAGTGGCTCCACACCTACAGCAGTGAGCACAGTGGCTCCACACAGACAGCAGTGAGCACAGTGGCTCCACACAGACAGCAGTGAGCACAGTGGCTCCACACAGACAGCAGTGAGCACAGTGGCTCCACACAGACAGCAGTGAGCACAGTGGCTCCACACAGACAGCAGTGAGCACAGTGGCTCCACACAGACAGCAGTGAGCACAGTGGCTCCACACAGACAGCAGTGAGCACAGTGGCTCCACACCTACAGCAGTGAGCACAGTGGCTCCACACAGACAGCAGTGAGCACAGTGGCTCCACACCTACAGCAGTGAGCACAGTGGCTCCACACCTACAGCAGTGAGCACAGTGGCTCCACACCTACAGCAGTGAGCACAGTGGCTCCACACCTACAGCAGTGAGCACAGTGGCTCCACACCGACAGCAGTGAGCACAGTGGCTCCACACCTACAGCAGTGAGCACAGTGACACAAGACCGACAGCAGTGAGCACAGTGGCTCCACACAGACAGCAGTGAGCACAGTGGCTCCACACAGACAGCAGTGAGCACAGTGGCTCCACACCACAGCAGTGAGCACAGTGGCTCCACACAGACAGCAGTGAGCACAGTGGCTCCACACCTACAGCAGTGAGCACAGTGGCTCCACACATACAGCAGTGAGCACAGTGGCTCCACACCTACAGCAGTGAGCACAGTGGCTCCACACAGACAGCAGTGAGCACAGTAGTTCCACACAGACAGCAGTGAGCACAGTGGCTCCACACAGACAGCAGTGAGCACAGTGGCTCCACACAGACAGCAGTGAGCACAGTGGCTCCACACCTACAGCAGTGAGCACAGTGGCTCCACACAGACAGCAGTGAGCACAGTGGCTCCACACCTACAGCAGTGAGCACAGTGGCTCCACACCTACAGCAGTGAGCACAGTGGCTCCACACAGACAGCAGTGAGCACAGTGGCTCCACACCTACAGCAGTGAGCACAGTGGCTCCACACAGACAGCAGTGAGCACAGTGGCTCCACACCTACAGCAGTGAGCACAGTGGCTCCACACCTACAGCAGTGACCACAGTGGCTCCACACAGACAGCAGTGAGCACAGTGGCTCCACACAGACAGCAGTGAGCACAGTAGCTCCACACCTACAGCAGTGACCACAGTGGCTCCATACCTACAGCAGTGAGCACAGTGGCTCCACACAGTCAGCAGTGAGCACAGTGGCTCCACACCTACAGCAGTGAGCACAGTGGCTCCACACCTACAGCAGTGAGCACAGTGGCTCCACACAGACAGCAGTGAGCACAGTGGCTCCACACAGTCAGCAGTGAGCACAGTGGCTTCACACCTACAGCAGTGAGCACAGTGGCTCCACACAGTCAGCAGTGAGCACAGTGGCTTCACACAGACAGCAGTGAGCACAGTGGCTCCACACCTACAGCAGTGACCACAGTGGCTCCACACAGTCAGCAGTGAGCACAGTGGCTTCACACAGACAGCAGTGACCACAGTGGCTCCACACAGACAGCAGTGAGCACAGTGGCTCCACACCTACAGCAGTGAGCACAGTGGCTCCACACCGACAGCAGTGAGCACAGTGGCTCCACACCTACAGCAGTGAGCACAGTGACACAAGACCGACAGCAGTGAGCACAGTGGCTCCACACCTACAGCAGTGAGCACAGTGGCTCCACACAGACAGCAGTGAGCACAGTGGCTCCACACTTACAGCAGTGAGCACAGTGGCTCCACACAGACAGCAGTGAGCACAGTGACACAACACCGACAGCAGTTAGCACAGTGGCTCCACACATCCAGCAGTGAGCACAGTGGCTCCACACTTACAGCAGTGAGCACAGTGGCTCCACACAGACAGCAGTGAGCACAGTAGTTCCACACAGACAGCAGTGAGCACAGTGGCTCCACACAGACAGCAGTGAGCACAGTGGCTCCACACAGACAGCAGTGAGCACAGTGGCCCCACACCTACAGCAGTGAGCACAGTGGCTCCACACAGACAGCAGTGAGCACAGTGGCTCCACACCTACAGCAGTGAGCACAGTGGCTCCACACCTACAGCAGTGAGCACAGTGACTCCACACAGACAGCAGTGAACACAGTGGCTCCACACAGACATCAGTGAGCACAGTGGCTCCACACAGACAGCAGCGAGCACAGTGGCTCCACACCTACAGCAGTGAGCACAGTGGCTCCACACCTACAGCAGTGACCACAGTGGCTCCACACAGACAGCAGTGAGCACAGTGGCTCCACACAGACAGCAGTGAGCACAGTAGCTCCACACCTACAGCAGCGACCACAGTGGCTCCATACCTACAGCAGTGAGCACAGTGGCTCCACACAGTCAGCAGTGAGCACAGTGGCTCCACACCTACAGCAGTGAGCACAGTGGCTCCACACCTACAGCAGTGAGCACAGTGGCTCCACACAGACAGCAGTGAGCACAGTGGCTCCACACAGTCAGCAGTGAGCACAGTGGCTTCACACCTACAGCAGTGAGCACAGTGGCTCCACACAGTCAGCAGTGAGCACAGTGGCTTCACACAGACAGCAGTGAGCACAGTGGCTCCACACCTACAGCAGTGACCACAGTGGCTCCACACAGTCAGCAGTGAGCACAGTGGCTTCACACAGACAGCAGTGACCACAGTGGCTCCACACAGACAGCAGTGAGCACAGTGGCTCCACACAGACAGCAGTGAGCACAGTGGCTCCACACCTACAGCAGTGAGCACAGTGGCTCCACACAGACAGCAGTGAGCACAGTGGCTCCACACAGACAGCAGTGACCACAGTGGCTCCACACAGACAGCAGTGAGCACAGTGGCTCCACACAGACAGCAGTGAGCACAGTGGCTCCACACAGACAGCAGTGAGCACAGTGGCTCCACACCTACAGCAGTGAGCACAGTGGCTCCACACAGTCAGCAGTGAGCACAGTGGCTCCACACCTACAGCAGTGAGCACAGTGGCTCCACACCTACAGCAGTGAGCACAGTGGCTCCACACCTACAGCAGTGAGCACAGTGGCTCCACACCTACAGCAGTGAGCACAGTGGCTTTACACCTACAGCAGTGAGCACAGTGGCTCCACACCTACAGCAGTGAGCACAGTGGCTCCACACAGTCAGCAGTGAGCACAGTGGCTCCACACCTACAGCAGTGAGCACAGTGGCTCCACACAGCCAGCAGTGAGCACAGTGGCTCCACACAGTCAGCAGTGAGCACAGTGGCTCCACACAGTCAGCAGTGAGCACAGTGGCTCGCACAGTGGCTCCACACCTACAGCAGTGAGCACAGTGGCTCCACACCTACAGCAGTGAGCACAGTGGCTCCACACCTACAGCAGTGAGCACAGTGGCTCCACACCTACAGCAGTGAGCACAGTGGCTCCACACCTACAGCAGTGAGCACAGTGGCTCCACACAGACAGCAGTGAGCACAGTGGCTCCACACCTACAGCAGTGACCACAGTGGCTCCACACCTACAGCAGTGAGCACAGTGGCTCCACACCTACAGCAGTGAGCACAGTGGCTCCACACCGACAGCAGCGACATCCCAGTGGCGGCAGTCTACGAGAGCTTCACACTAGCGTGGCCTTCACGCAGCGAGCTCAGTCACCTGTGGAATGAGCCACCACGTCTTGCCTCCATTGCCTCCAGGGAAGGCCGCGACAAAAGGTGCACCACGCACGATTCAGCAACCAGGGGATCGGTGTCGAGTTGCGTCGTGCATTAATAACAAGGCATGCAAACTGTACACACGTCCGAATGATGTCCTACAGAGGACAGCTTGCAAGGCGACACAGACACGGAGAAATACGTACAAGGAATCCATGAGCCTCGAGGAAACAGGATTACAAGAGCAGGTCACCAGTACAAGGACAGTCTAAATCGGTATGGGAGGCTAACGACCTACGTTCTCCATAAATTTAACCTACACACCCAGCGCAATGTTGCTATAAATACAAGTTGTTGCAAGGCAAAAGGTCTGTACCCTGATACATTCCATGGGAGGATGGACAACAGCATGCATGCATGCATCCACACCTCTGTCCCCATGTGGCCATCCCCACTGACCACTTCCATACTGTCACACTTCCTCCTGAACACCTGGACACGGCACCGTAGCAGTGTCCCTGCAGAAACCATGACAGTCTACGACAGAAGGGGTGGCTGCTGTCTCCCTCCAAAGCATGCACGTGGAAAATGACCCCAGCGTCCGTACCAAGCCAGAACAACACCCACAGCCTCGGACTCTTGCCACCTGGGCTACTTACTTCAGCAGCGCCGTGTTTTTGGGGACCGCCACATGGCCGTGGAGTGGGTTGGACATGGCAGACTCCGAGTCCCAACACCTGTTCCCTCCTGGGGTGGAGGAGGATCCACCCGGCGTTGTCACGCACCAGCCAGAAGAAAGTGTAGGTAGGGGGATGGGGTGGGGCGATATGCGAGCCCCGGGGTGGAGCCTGGCGGGCCAGGGGTCAGGCGGAGGGCGGGGAGGGCCCGGACATGTGAGCAGGGGCTGAGCCGGCAGATGTATGGCCACAGTCAGAGTATACATGGCTAGAGCAGGCACGTAATATTACACCCCAACAAGCCTGACCCACAGGCGGACACGCTGGGCTGGGGGTAGGACGCCTGCCAGGGGGTGGAGGGAAGCGGAAGGGGGCGGGGCCCGTGGGTGAGGACAAGGGCAGGCAGTGGGAGTGAGGCAGCTGGCAGGGCAGGCGCTAAAGAGACGTCCTTGCTTAATTGTTTCTGACGTTTGACGTGGACAGGAGTTCAGCTGTGTATGTGAGCCACCTGGCAGGCAGGCAGTGAACAGGTCAGTCAATCATGTGAGGTCTCTCCGCGCCGTCTAGCACAGGCAGTCTTTCACTGAGCACTGTCACACCGTCACCTCAGTTCGCTGCAGGTGTGGGCGAGACCCATGCGGTACGCGCGACCGACATCTAGTAGCATTTCAGACTGTGATGAATGCAACAACGTTAGTCAGGAGACGCCGCTGAAATGGTGGAATTTCTGCAGGAATTCATTCCATTTCGAAGCACAGACGATATCAGTCGCTGACCAGCAGGCAAGTTGCATCACATGCAGCGAAGTTACCAAGTCTTTGAAGAGTGAGCCAGTGCAACACAACGCAGTTTGTTTCCGAACAATATTCAGCAGCCGTCAGCTTTTCTCTTCACCTCGGAAGCGGACGCTGTCAGTTTCACCAGCAGACAGTAGCCAGCCGTCTGCCACATACAGAATCGCATTTGTCTCCGCTGGCGGGGGTCAGGTGACAGTTTCGTGTTCTCTCTGCGGACATGGGCTGCAGCAAGGGCTACTTAGGTCAGGCCCGATCTGACCAGCTAATCTACGTCGCCCTGGGACCTGGTCTTTCCTGCAGTGTCCAACCGCCGTGCTGACACAGCACGCTGCAACGAGGGAGGGGGAGGGGGAGGGAGGAGGGGCGGGGGTTAAGGGAGGAGAATGTGAAGAAAGCTGACCAGCTGGGTTTCCCGTCCAGGTCAGAGGTTAACCATTTCCGAACCTCTAGGCATACTAGGCAAACTTTATTCCCAGCCGTCCTGAACTATTTAAGGTATGTAGGCCTCTTCGTCGTCTCCCGCAATGCAGAGATCAAAGATGTTTACAAGAAAGATATTCAGTAAATCCATACGGCCACTGTAGGTGCTCAGTTGTGAATTATTTCTATGAAAAAAGTGAGAAAGTAGGTCTCTATTTTACTCCATCAGTCAATGAAATGCAATACAGTTTTCTAGTATGCGCTATGTAGCGAAGAGAAAGTGGTGGTTGACGACAGACTCAGGGAGCGCACAGATCAGGTGTGCTTATCACTCCCATCACGCTCATCAGGTCAACAAACCGTGTTCACTTCCACATTTCGACACATGTATGTATGTGTGGGTCACACTCAACTACAGGAGACGTTTATCTCTGCCGTCTGTCAAGTCCCTTGCTCTATGTGTGTGTGTGTGTGTGTGTGTGTGTGTGTGTGTGAGAGAGAGAGAGAGAGAGAGAGAGAGAGAGAGAGAGAGAGAGAGAGAGAGAGAGAGAGAGAGAGAGAGAGAGAGAGAGAGAATGAGTCGGGACCAACTGAAGCACAAGTGAAGAGGAGGCTCCTGAAGAAGTACAATCACATCGCCCAGCACCGAAGTAGGTCGCCTGTCATAACACGGGACTCCTAGCATGGGGGTGTGTACAGAGGTAGTCCTGGTCAACACTGGGGACGCAGCGAGCTACATCAAAGGCTACTTTCAAAGACGAAGATCACTTCATTTCATGCCATCCACAAATCCCATTGTCGGCATTTCAGCATTAGGGCGCCTGTTTTTTTCCTTGCACTATCGAAAATTACTAGAGAGACATGTTCCATACAAAACTTCCCATCACCATCTCGTTATACAGATGTAATTTCCTGACTAGTCCAGCTTCAAGCAGGAAAGCTGCATCAAGGCTGCTCTACAGGACCACAACATATTTCTGATTCAGACCACACGAAAGCAGCTGACAAAGGTGATGAACCTCACTCCCGGCGGGTGTACAGAACACGGACGTCATGTCGTCAAAAGCAGGGTAAGTTTTCACACACAACGGAGAAGACAAGGAAAAGTGTCCCATGTGAAAAGACACACATGCCACTGTGTCCGAGGGCTCTCTCTCTCATGACACACCCATCAGCTTCTTAATGATCCCAGCACACAGGCCACCAGGAACACACACAGACCTTACTAGACCAGTCTCCGATAGTGGGCGGGAGAATGCAAACAGACACGCACGCCAGCCACTTTGCCAGTGAACTAGGGCGGCCAGGAGAAAAATCCTTGAGTGTCTGCTTTCGTTTTCAAGTTCTATAAGTTCGTACGTGACGTCTGACGTTAACAGCTGATAATCAACTTGGCAAACGTAGTGTATGAGATCTGTGCTTGAGCGACTTCCTGAAGTACACTGGAGGGTCGGGGAAAGAGGTTAGTGCAAATAGCAACAAATAGCACTGTCTGTCAATATCACACAGTCAGCTAATTCTTCTCACAGAAGAGCGTTGACCAATGCCAGAAAGAGAACAAAACTTCTCCATTTTGAAGTCGACTTCTAATTATCCACGGTCACTGTGACGTAAAGGAGCTCGATGAGTTTGAGCAGTGTGCCACCACCATGAGGAACACAATGCAGATGGTTCACAGTGAACTCTTCCTCTCCACTTCGAAAATAAAGAGGTGGAGTACCGGAGTTCTCGAAAGAAGACGTTGGACTGGCTGGTCACCACCCTTCCCTCTCCAGTTCAAAGTCAGCACCGGAGTGGCTGCATCTCCAGAGACTGTAATCCCACGCCACAAACGAAATCACAGCAGGTCCAGATCCACATACGGTTCAGTCTTACAAGCGGCAGAGTCCTGTGGTCTTCATACACTTCGCATTCCAGCGCAGCAGAGATCCATCCTTGACAGGGACATGAAAACCATTTCCACCAGGATCCTAGGGCAGGTTTCTCTCGCCCTGGCCAGTCCCACCAGTCGCTGGTGGAACTCTGCCGATGCAGAGGTGAATGGCCTTTGCAAAAGAGCAGTGGATTAGCCTAATTAATATCTTACGATACTCGGTCCATTCTGGCAGACAGCAATCGATAGCATGAGCTCAAACCCTTTCTCTCGCACATGGAGACGCACGCAGGGTTAGAGCTGCACGCTGTGCTTCCATCTCCAGTGTGTCTACACCCAGTTTTCTCTCAAAAAGAGCAGTCAGGCGCTGTGACAGACGTGCTGGGGACGGAGCAGACTCGCAGCTAGTCCCTCAGTCAGTCTCAGGTTGCATTTGCCAGCAGCAATTTGCCTCCAGACCGCAGCTCGGGTCTGAAGTTCGCCGCGCCACACGGAGTCGAGTAAAAAAGACGTGCTGCGGTCACGACGAAGGTGGACGTGAGCTCCCGGCAAGTTCAATCAACCGAAACAACCGCGGCTGCATATGTCCCTATTCGTTTCCTCTCTTGGGTAGATTTCGTCAAACACTCTTCTGGGGTCTTCTCTGGTGAATGCTCAAACACGTGCAATATGCGCCTCGTCGTTTAAGAGTGCACAAGCAGGTATTCCGCAACCATGCAATGCAATATTCGGTGCAGAAAGACAAAATATGAGAAGGTGGCTGGCTGGCTGGCTGGCACGGTGCTGAGGCAGAGTTTTCTTCACAAGGCATCAAACCTTTCTCCCCACAAAGAACTGCAGCCTGCCCGCGCACGCGCCGGAGGTGGCGACGAGGTCACTTCGACCCGGCCAGAGCGGGGAGGTCAGATATCAGGGAGGGTCTTAGGTGTCCCACACTGTCAGCATCTACGGGTCGTGTCGCCCTCTGGCCCAAGGCTGTCACAAGTCTGCCTCTCCCCGCCGTAGCCTCTCACTGCCGTAGCCTCTGGCTGCCGATGACACTGCTGCTGCTGCTGCTGCTGCTGCTGCTGCTGCTGCTCTGGCGCGGCGATGCAGACTGCATGCACAGCTGATGCCTCTCAGGGAATCCCAGGCTATGGGCGTGTGCAGCCATTGATTTTTGCCGCCGCGCCAGTCTACAGAACGAGAGCGGGGCGACGTACTCCCTACGGTGGAAAGGGCGCTGCAGCAACTGTCCATGATGGACGCATGGACGGGGAGGGGAGGGCGCACTGAATTAGATTTGTCATGGCTGACCAGAGAACTGCGAGCTGTAGAAGTACTTCCACGTCAGATTAGCAGTCACTTTGATTCACTGCGCGGTGAGCGTCCCGCTGAGAAAAACCTGTCCAGTATTACTCTTTGGTGGATGATCTCAAGCCCGACCCTATTCCACAGCATCAACGTGACTGTTCAAAATCCGAAATTAACCATTTTTTCACAATACCAGATAAAGAGGTCTGTGTATTGCCGTGGTTCTGGTGACTATGGATGAGCATAACTTGCCCTAAGATTCATCATATTCACAATGCACATGCTCCCCGCCGTCTCTACCAAGTCATTGCATTGTCTCCTAACATCACGGGCAAGCCAGACATTACCCAGGAAACGCATCCCACGGTATGCAGCCACGATACGTCTGTCCCAGGACTGGACACTCACGTCTGTCCCAGGACTGGACACTCACGTCTGTCCCAGGACTGGACACTCACGTCTGTCCCAGGACTGGACACTCACGTCTGTCCCAGGACTGGACACTCACGTCTGCCTTGTCCAAGCCAGGCGCGGCCACGCTTCCTCTGTCACTTCATCCACTTTGCAGTGCTGCTCTGCGTGTGTGCTCAGGAGCATACTTGCATCCGTTCCGTTGGATATGCGAGCACGCGAAATTGAGAATGAGAGCGAGAAAAAGAGCGAGCGAGAGAACAAGAGAGCGAGAGAGCAAGAGAGCGAGTGAGCGAAAAAGAGAGAGAGAGAGAGAGAGAGAGAGAGAGAGAGAGAGAAGATATAAACGAAAGAGAGAAAGATAGAGAAGTGAAATAGAACGAACGGGAGAGAGACACATAGAGAGACACACACACATAGAGAGAGAGAGACAGAGAGACAGAGAGAGACAGAGAAAGAGTGACAGAGACAGTGAGAGAGAGAAAGAGTCAGAGACATTGAGAGAGAGAGAGAAAGAGACAAACAGTGAGAGAGAGAGAGAGACAGAGACAGAGAGTCAGAGACATTGAGAAAGAAAGAGAGAAAGAGAGAGAGAGACAGAGAGAGTCAGAGACATTGAGAGAGAGAGAGAGAGAGAGAGAGAGAGAGAGAGAGAGTCAGAGACATTGAGAGAGAGAGAGAGTCAGAGACATTGAGAGAGAGAGAGAGAGTCAGAGAGAGAGTCAGAGACATTGAGAGAGAGAGAGAGTCAGAGACATTGAGAGAGAGAGAGAGAGACAGATACAGTGAGAGAGAGACAGAGACGGTGAGAGAGAGTCAGATACATTGAGAGAAAGTGAGAGAGAGAGAGAGAGTCAGAGACATTGAGAGAGAGAGATAGAGAGAGAGACAGAGAGAGAGAGAAAGAGAGAGAGAGAGAGTCAGAGGCATTGAGAGAGAGAGAGTCAGAGACATTGAGAGAGAGAGATAGAGAGAGATAGAGAGAGAGAGAGTCAGAGACACAGAGAGACAGAAACACAGAGAGAGAGAGAGACAGAGAGAGAGAACGAACAACAACAACGAACAACAGGTTTATTGCGGGGGCCTCCGGCCCATTACAAATCGCATACATTTACACAGAACTGTAATAATGTGAACACTTCCCAATCTGCAAATGGACAGCGGATACAACGGTGACAATTAGAGTTTATATTGATCACTAGATCAGTGAGTTCTAATTCTCAAAGAGGTATCTATAGTTGTCTACCATCAACATTGCCTCAGCTCGTCTTTGAAAAGCTTTATACAGGTACGTAGCAACACTTCTAATTTTATAGACATCATCACCTACGAATATGTCAAGGACAGGTTCAATAATACCCAATTGCAAAAACGGTAATACATACTTCTTTCGGAGATCATATGTAGCTGGACAATGAAATAGAAAATGAATTTCGTCTTCGTCTGTCTCCATGCATGATGGACAAACATTTGGGTGAGCTATTGGACTGTATCTATACTTATGTACAAATAAATCACTAATTCCCATTCTGAAACGTACCCAGGCATCTCTAAATACTTTCTTGTCTAATGCATAGAGATATGGTTCTATACCATGTTCTATTTTTACTAATTTGTAGAAGGAATATCTCGTACTTTGTTGTACACAATTTATCCAGTCGTTCTTATAGCATTCAATCAATCTACTTTTCAGCTGCATTATAAACATAGTTTCATTTTGTACCATTTGATCATCCCATTCCCTTCTAAACTCATGTTTTAACAGTAACATTTTTATGCCTGTTGCCCAGTTATGTTTTGCATCTCCCGAGTTAAGCATGGACATGTATACTTGGTAAGGATATCTGATAGGGTCCATTCTAAGCAGTTTGACCCAATATTTGACTGAGCGTACCTGAGCATTTATGTCTAAAGGATATCTGCCTGCATCACCATATATCATCAAATTTGGCGTTTTAGAGGCAACATTCAGAAACCACTTCAACATGTACATTTGAACACTTTCGATACGTTTACAATCATTAGTGCCCCATATTTCTGACCCGTACAATAGCATTGGCTGTATTTGAGCGTCAAAAATCTTATACAATATATCCGGTGTAACAACGGCAAGTTTCCTCAAAGTTCTTTGCATTTGGATTGACGCCGCTTTGGCTCTGGCGACCAACTCCGACAGCATTGTATTTGTACATAATCTAGTAGAAAAGGTAACCCCAAGATATTTATATTGAGAGACAACCTCTAGTTTACTGTCACCCATCATCCACTTTTCTCGGGAAGCAACGTACCCTCCATTTCGAAAGATAACAACCTTTGTTTTATCCCTATTAATTATCAGTCCTAATCTATCAGCGGCGTTCTTAAGATTATTGATCTGATTCTGCAGACCTATTACGGTATCAGATAAAAGAACAATGTCATCCACAAACAATAACAAAAACAGTTCTGCACCATTTGGTTGTAATTGTACTCCGTGTTTTCCCTTTGCAATCACTTCAAAACTGAGGTGTGACACAAGGTAGGAAAATAGTAGAGGAGACATTTTGCATCCCTGTTTAAGTCCCCGGTGACAATTAAAGGAACCGTACGCCCGACCCTGGCATCTGACACTGCATATGACCGTTTTATATACTGCCTTCAGCATTTGGAGCATTTTACCCCTGACCCCATTACCTTCCAAAATTGTCCAAAGCGCTCGTCTGTCTACAGTGTCGAACGCCTTTTGGAAATCAACAAATAAAACGTACAACTTCTTGTTACGGTTGAGGTACCGTTGCACAACGTTATATAACACAAATATATTATCAATTGTCGAGTAGCCCCTTCTACATCCAGCCTGCTCCTCACCAATAAGATCATTCTCATCCGCCCATGCCTGCAGTCTAGTATTCAAAATATGCAGGAATGTTTTGCTGAAGATACTAGTCAGAGAGATCCCTCTATAGTTATCGGGAACAGCTAAGGAACCTTTCTTATGAATGGGTACTATCAATGAATGGGACCAAAGAGTAGGAAACAGGCCCTGTTCGAATATGGAATTGAACAACTTTAGTAAGTAGGGCATAATAATTGGTAGAGAACATTGTAGCATTTCGCACATTATACCGTCCGTACCCGCTGATTTCTTCCTCTTAAGATGTTTAACTGCATCAGTTATTTCAGATTGTGTTATTTCGGAATTCAGGATACTATCATCAGTAATACTGATCGACTTGCTGACGTGAATTTCACACTCATTGACGTTGTTAGCAAACGCAAAGACATTCTGGAAATGTTGCACCCAAGTATCTGGATCGATACTGGATATTGCATTGAATCTACGAAGGGATCTAACTTGCTTCCAAAACAACTTGGAATCTCTTATGCTACCAATCAAATCATTGGTTACACCTTGCCTATAGATGTTTTTTTTCTTTCTTATTAGCTGCTTATAATCATTCCTGCTCCTAAGGTAAACAGCTCTGTCCTGATCAGAATGCGAGCGGAGGAATGCACGCAAGTATTTACTGGCTAGCTTTCTAGTTGCTGAACATTCTTTGTCGAACCACCTGCAACCTTGCACGTGCGAATAAGGCCTGCAACGTCTCTGCATGAACTCAGCGGCATTCACAAGACTTTCCGTAATGTTTACAGTAGTACTATTCACGTCCACTGTATCACTGTAACCACTCACGACATCAGAGCTACTAAGATTTACACGTAAATTGCTCTTAAAAGTTTCTTCTGAATTGTCATCCCATACAATCTTAGTAACGCTGCTATCCTGTTCTCTCTCACTCCTGTATGTGGGGTTATTACATCGAAAGGACAATTTGAGATACATATGCGGTGATATTATAGAGTCACCTATCGTGAATGCCTCAAAATTGTTAACTAGCTCCTTAGAAACTATGCAGTAATCAATGGTGCTACAACCTTGGGGAGAAATGAAAGTGTAGCCACTTGAGTTTTGTTCGTCCACACAGCCATTTAAGATAGTCAACTCAAGACCCACACATAACTCGAGTAAGTACTCTCCAAAGTCATTCACAGTTTCATCGACAGCATATCTCGATTCTTCTAATACATTTGAAAAAATGTCACCGAGATTGACAGAATAGTTAGTATTTAGGCAGCCTGTCCGAGCATTGAAATCGCCGCAAGCAATCATACAACAATCTTCATGTACTTCCGACACATCAAGGATACATTTGCACAATGCATCAATTCCATTACTGTGACCAGTTGTTTCGTAGTAAGGGGAACCAATGGGAGGAATATATACATTGAACATCAGAATGTCCCTGTCACCATGGTAGAATTCTTTACATATCTTAAAGATTATTGTGTTATCACATTTGCACTCTACTAGCTGGAAAAACTTCTGCACTGAACGATGTATCAGACAAACAACACCACCCGACATTCGGCCGTGACTAGACAGTTTCTTTGCAGGAGAGACAAATGTCTCATGATCAGGCAGCAAATGAGAGAACTCTACTGTGTGCATGAACGTTTCGCATAGGCATACAAAAGGAAAATTCTTTAAGATTGAAAAAAAGGCGGGGTCATCGAATTTCGAGGAGAGTCCATCAATGTTCCAAATTAAAAAATCAAAAATGAACGAGTGAACAGAAGCAGTATGACTCACAGAAGCAGCAGGACTCACGTTGCTCGTTCCGTTGACAGGACTTCGGCCACCCCATCAATTGCCACCACCTCTACCTCCACCTCTGCCCCGAGCGGCGGAACGAGTCATTCGACGACCGGTGGAGTCGCTTCTCTCTCGTCGCTCTTCCGTGTGGAGAACTCCGCCGCGATAGTACGCGAAGTACCCGTCCTCTCTAGCTTGTCGGATGTTGTCGCGCTGTTTTTCGGTGAAGGTCGCGGTCGACACAACCTACTCCCTTGGCCTTCAGCTCCTGCTGCTTTGAAGAATGGCGACTTTGTCGGTTGATCGGAGCAGTTTGGCCGAATGAGCGGTCGCGTCTTCCCCTCCCTGCGTTTGCCCACACGAATGTGCACGCGCGATATCCTGGCTTGGAGGGGGTTGGCCAGCAACTTCGTTGACCGTTTCGAGCAAAAGTCGCCACGCAAGATAGATATAAGAAAAAATCCTATCCGCGGCGTGGTGGCGCGCCGTTGGTTTTTATCGATGGCCGCCCGCGGGAGTGGGGGTTCGGGTGGGGTTTGCGGTCTGCTTCTCCTCGCGGTTCGGCGGGTTGACGCCTCGTTCATCCAGGATCTCGGAAAATGGGAAGGAATGGGAGGGAGAAAAATAATCCCCTACCAGCAGTACCAAGTAAGTTTTTTGTCTTCGGCGGCTACGTTTGTCTCCTTTGCGCTTCAAATTTTTCTTTCGATGTCGTTTTTAGTTGTACTTTACGTGCGTTCTTTATGTACATTCAATACTGAACACGTCTCCATAGTTTGGTCAATTACTTCATCTTGCTCTTCTAGTCTCTTCCGCCAGTCGAAGGCAACTTCCTTCTCAACATCACACACCTTTCCTGGTCAGTGACGGAAGTTCGTCATGTATAATTTCTGCGTCGTTTCAACTTTGCGGCAGCAGGAGATTTGAAACTGTTTCGCAGGGGGGGGTGAGGAGCGGTCATCAGGCTCCATCCACTTCTTCCCAAAACTCTCCAAATCTTCTCTCTCGCAGGCCCGGGCTGTTCCTCAATGTCACCTCCCAGCAGTAGCAGTTGCGATCGATCGTAGGTGTAGCCGTCAGATGTAGCTCCCGGAGGACAAACGAAGCGAGCAGAGATCATTCCGTAGCCGTTTCCTCTCCCCATCGCGCCAGGCAAACGTGACACAAAGGTAGCTGCAAGTACAGCTTGTTCACTCCAAGCGATGACAGCTGCACCAAGCAGTGTCGCCATACACAACACCAGTCCCTTGGCAAGAGAAAGTGGCAAACCCAACTTGCCTTCAACATCCTTCTTGAAGTAGCGGCGTCGCAGACGCGCAGCATAAGCTCCGATTCGAGCTCTATACGTTTGGAGCTCGATGCCCATGGCGGTGAGCGGAGGTGAAAACAGCTCACCTTGCAGCAATTCGAATAATCTCCAAATACGATGAAACGCTAAACTCACAAATGTGAATAATAAGAGTAGAACATTTTTTCACAACTCACAGTAAGGGTATCGCCTCACATGCTGTGTCCCGACAAGGCTACAAAGTTCTGTAAGTCCGCACAAAAGAAGCTTTCTGACAGAGTTAGCGGAGCTCGCTAGCACACGTCCGTCACCGACGACAGCACAATGGGAAGTGACAGAGAGAGAGAGACAGAGAGAGAGACAGAGATAGAGAGAGACAGAGACAGAGAGAGAGAGACAGTGAGAGAGAGAGAGAGAGAGAGAGAGAGAGAGAGAGAGAGAGAGAGAGAGAGAGAGGGTGGGTGGTGGTGGGGGTGGGGGGTGGGAGGTCGCCGCGCAGACGTTACGTCGAGTTCACGGATACCTATACATGTATAATAACCTTTCTCACAGACTTAGATGTCAGCGGACAACAAGTGAAGTGATTCAGTCAAGGGGGCTGCAGTCCAGTTGCGACAGAGGTAGAGGCAGGGCTGTGTGACGTCACAGCACTCTGGCCTACCCCACTCAGGGGCAGGTGACACTGACGTTCGGAAGTTCGGTTCGACAGATCGATAGAACTGATTGGCTTACCATTTCCTGTCCTGATCGATCTGGGTCACCTAGTGCTGGGTAAGCAGAGCATCGAGTGCGTGTCTACAACAGGTACAAGATGTCAGTGTTGTCGGACTGCAGTGGTCGAGCTGTCTCATCACAACCAGTATTGGCTTCTTCCCAGTCCGTCCTGCGCATCGATCGCGAGAGGACACGCTTCCTAGAGCGACAGACACACGCACTGCAGTGCGTAGGAATAATTCCATATAAAAATATTACAGCCTGACAATAAATAGCGGTTCTTCGTTATGCTCCCAAGAAAATATATCCCTTGCTCTTTACTTATTTCATTCCATTGTCCAGTTTCTGGACTAATTTCGCCCTGTGGGCTATGGTAAGAATAGACACACCGCGTCTCCCTGCACGATTTGTACGAGACGAATGATTAGACACCGACTTATGTGCGCTTACTCTCTGTTGATTTTTGTCACCAACGACCTTACGTAGACTTCAAATGATGATAGGCAGTAAAACTCACTCTCTCAAGACGACATTTCACTGGTTTTTACCTGTCGAAAATCGATCACGAGCTAAAAATGTTCATGCCAACCCGTACAGAGGCCACTGCGACCTGCGAACATGCAATGTCGACACACTGCAGCAGGTCTACAAACCCCTCTCACACCCCACCCCCACCCCACACACCCACCCCACACCCCCCCCACCCCACACCCCTTGTGGGTCGGGGATAATCATACACCCACCGCATCCCTCCATGCCATTAGTGACGAAAGGTTGCCTAGCGAAACGTAGTCTTGATTCAGTGATTTCATGTCGTCACTGGCTTTACCTTCCTTCACAGATCTGAGGGGTGTCATACCTCACTCCTCCATCCATTATCAAGATCCCTGACTGACTCACGGTGTCAGCAGGGCTAGAGGAGTTGCTTCCCCTGGTGTGCGCTCTCTCGCTCTCTCTCTCTCTCTCTCTCTCTCTCTCTCTCTCTCTCTCTCTCTCTCTCTCTCTCTCTGTCTCTCTCTCTCTCTCTCTCTCTCTCTCTCTCTCCTCACACACACACACACACACACACACACACACACACACACACACAGGCACACAGGCACACACAGGCACACACACACACTCACTCTCGCACACACATTCACACACATACACACTCTCTCACGTACACGCACACTCACACACACACACACACATACACACACACACACACACACACACACACACACACACACACACACACACATACATACATACATACATACATACATAAGCGCAACCTAGCAGCTGATGCTATCTATCCACCCTGAATCTGCTGACAGACTCAACGTCCAACTATGAGAAGAGGGGAAGCAGGTGGGGATACTCACTCGTACTTGACCTTGTACAGATCCGAGGTCTGGGACAGTTCCGAGTGAGCTTGCTGCAGCAGCGTCTTCAGGCGAGCCGCCTCCTCAGTGCCGGCCTGTGCCAGAGTGTCCACCTTGGCACACTCCAGCTCGTCCAGCCTGGGACCCGCCACGCCCAGCTGTTCTCGAACCAGCTGTGAACACAGTGAAGCACTCAGTAGCGTTTTAACTTAGAGTAGATCATATTAGATCAGATTGGATTACTTTACAGCACCACGCCCAGCTGTTCTCGAACCAGCTGTGAACACAGTGAAGCACTCAGTAGCGTTTTAACTTAGAGTAGATCATATTAGATCAGATTGGATTACTTTACAGCACCACGCCCAGCTGTTCTCGAACCAGCTGTGAAGACAGTGAAGCACTCAGTAGCGTTTTAACTTAGAGTAGATCATATTAGATCAGATTGGATTACTTTACAGCACCACGCCCAGCTGTTCTCGAACCAGCTGTGAACACAGTGAAGCACTCAGTAGCGTTTTAACTTAGAGTAGATCATATTAGATCAGATTGGATTACTTTACAGCACCACGCCCAGCTGTTCTCGAACCAGCCTGTGAACACAGTGAAGCATCAGTAGCGTTTTTAACTTAGAGTAGATCATATTAGATCAGATTGGATTACTTTACAGCACCACGCCCAGCTGTTCTCGAACCAGCTGTGAACACAGTGAAGCACTCAGTAGCGTTTCAACTTAGAGTAGATCATATTAGATCAGATTGGATTACATTATAGCACCACGCCCAGCTGTTCTCGAACCAGCTGTGAACACAGTGAAGCACTCAGTAGCATTTTAACTTAGAGTAGATCATATTAGATCAGATTGGATTACTTTACAGCACTCAGTAGAGTTTTAACTGAGATTAGATCATATTAGATCAGATTGGATTACTTTACAGCACTCAGTAGCGTTGTTTTAACTGAGATTAGATCATATTAGATCAGATTGGATTACTTCACAGCACCACGCCCAGCTGTTCTCGAACCAGCTGTGAAGAAAGTGAAGCACTCAGTAGAGTTTTAACTGAGATTAGATCATATTAGATCAGATTGGATTACTTTACAGCACTCAGTAGCGTTTTAACTGAGATTAGATCATATTAGATCAGATTGGATTACTTTACAGCACCACGCCCAGCTGTTCTCGAACCAGCTGTGAAGAAAGTGAAGCACTCAGTAGCGTTTCAACATTGATTGGATAAGATCACATGAAATCAGATTAGATCAGATCAGAAAAGTCTACTTTACATGTATAGTAATAGAGCACAGAGAAGCAGTGTATCTTTCAGCACACAGAGCCAGTAGAGTGCGCCGTGCTCACCACAAACACAGTTTGCGTCACTCACCGACCAGTGCTGAACACAGTGCTAATCTTGAGTGTAGTGTGGAGACCTCAGCGCCAGTACAGTACAGATAAAAAGTACTCAATACCAGCACATTACAGCACACCCGTCATCAATACAGTTTGCATGACTCATCACCAAAACTGTGTAAATCATTTAACGCTAGTATCGCCTATTGCACTCAGTACGGCGCAATGCGAGTAACACAAATGTACAACCTTCAAAGCAGTGAAGCAGTGCATATAGCAGCAAGCAGCATGCACAGTATGAGACCCCGAGACCGTGTAACGTCAGCAGTAATTCCGACAATGCAGTAGTGGACCTGGCTGTCTAGAATTCAGCAACGAAATTATAAACGCACTATCTACCTCACAGTGTAGTGATCACCTTGCATGACCAGGACAGTGCCAGACTACTTGAAAAAAGTTCTTCCAAATAAAATGCCTAGGATGAAATGGATGGGATAATTGATGAGAGTGCACTGACGCAAGGACAGAAGGGCAGATGGATTGAGGACGCCCCGTCACCATCTACTCAAGACAGCCAACACTGGACACACTGCAGCCACTGTTGGGTGTCCCTCCCTCATCACTGGAACATCGGAACCCATGGCTATACAGCCTTGATGGCCTGCTCCAGTAACTGCCCCTTGAAGCAGGTACCACCTTGTGTGTGTGCGCACGCGCGCGTGTGTGCGCGCATGTTTGGGTTGGTGCACGTCTCGTTATTTGCAGGCTAATGCATGCAGTCCTATTTTGGGCGTTTGCAGGCTAATGCATGCAGTCCTATTTTGGGCGTTTGCAGGCTAATGCATGCAGTCCTATTTTGGGCGTTTGCAGGCTAATGCAGTCTTATTTTGGGCGTTTGCAGGCTAATGCAGTCCTATTTTGGGCGTTTGCAGGCTAATGCATGCAGTCCTATTTTGGGCGTGAGCAGGCTAATGCAGTCCTATTTTGGGCGTTTGCAGGCTAATGCAGTCCTATTTTGGGCGTTTGCAGGCTAATGCATGCAGTCCTATTTTGGGCGTTTGCAGGCTAATGCAGTCCTATTTTTGGCGTTGGCTCCCAAGCTGAACTAAACTGACGCGACTTCAGCTTCATCGCACAACTCCTTTTCCTGCCAACCATATATTAGTATGGGACAAACTTCGACCTTGTTGTCTTTCAATCTCACTACATAATCTCAACTATTCGAGCACCATTAATAAGCTGTTTAGAAAACAAGAGTTCTCTAGGCGAGCAAACGAGGCACTTTTCTACTCATCAACTTGACGGAAGCAAGATATTGACCATATGTCGGGGTAAAATCGCCCGGTTGGTCGGTATATCAGCACGTTTTACATATGGCAACAGTAAATGAATGAATGAAGAAAGGTTAATGGCCAATCAGCCGTTTAAGGCTACGGGAACCTATTGACCCTAAACATTATTAGAGCCGGTTAAGTAAGTAAGTGTGAGTCAAGTCTCGTTTCCCTGGTAACCAGCCTTGTACGACTGGCGTAGGAAGAGGCGGTAGGCCTGTTGTCATCCCCAACCCACACCAGGCAGAACAACTGAATCGGTCTAAAATCAATGGAACATTCATAAAAGCGGTTGGTCCGACCCTGCGTACGTACTCGTGCTACAGGGGCAGGCAACGCTATGCGAAGGCCCCACTTGCAACATCAGCAGCCAGGAGGAGGGAGGGAGCCTCGTTCTGCTGGAGCACCCCGCATCTGGCAGCGCTGAGAGAAGGCCCGCCATCTGGATGCTATGAGCGGGCTCTACTCTGCCCGTTAGAAGTACATTTAGATCGGATTCGATGGATGCATTCCAGAAACTCAGTGGACGCCGCCAATATCTCTCCGTAGCGGATATAAAGTAGACGCCAACGGCAATAGGTAAACGTCCTTGATTTTTCACTCCGACGTGCAGAAACTGACTTTGAAGTCACAAAGGAGGAATCACGCTACATTCTCATCCAAATATGCGTCCATTTTACAGCGGCGCTGGGCACTCACTCCTCTTGTAAGTTTGCTGTCACAGTACTTCTAGGGGCAGCCAAAAGTGAACGAAGAGTGGCGTGGGGGAATACGGGTGGGGAATGGATGTGTGGGTGAGGTGGGGAGGGCGGGGTTGTGCGGCCTCCTGTTGCCAGCTGAGGACTGTAGGTTTACTGCAGATCAAAGACATACATGACTGTAGGCTTACTGCGGATCAAAGACATACATGACTGGGCGTGCGCTGCGGATCAAAGACATACATGACTGGGTGTGCACTGCGGATCAAAGACATACATGACTGGGCGTGCACTGCGGATCAAAGACATACACGACTGTAAGCTTACTGCGGATCAAAGATATACACGATTGTGCGTGCACTGCGGATCAAAGACATACACGACTGTAAGCTTACTGCGGATCAAAGACATACACGATTGTGCGTGCACTGCGGATCAAAGACATACACGATTGTGCGTGCACTGCGGATCAAAGACATACATGACTGGGCGTGCGCTGCGGATCAAAGACATACATGACTGGGCGTGCGCTGCGGATCAAAGACATGCATGACTGGGCGTGCGCTGCGGATTAAAGACACGCGCATCACTCTCCGTCTGCTCCTCATTGACATTCACTGCATCCTGGCGGATTCCGAGTCCACTGACATAACAGGGCAACTCTCTGTGAAGGTTCCTTTGAAAGCAAGTCTAAATGAACCGCAGACGTCAGCAGGTATCTGGGAAGGAACTCCGCCACGCCTGTCGAATGTAAGCACACCTACATCATATTTTCCCATCAAGTTCCAATGATTCCTTTGCGTTTTGAGAAGTCTTCCTCAAGCTCTATCCCCCCAGCCCCCAACCCCCCCCCCCCTTTTTTTTTCGTCCAGATGACAGTGAAAGTTATATTCCGTGAATATGGCACAACACTGGAAGGGAACCTTGAGCCCGTTACTGCTGGTTAGAAAGGAAGAAATAGCCACTAGTGACTACATGCAAATGTGTGTGTGTGTGTGTGTGTGTGTGTGTGTGTGTGAGACAGAGAGAGAGAGAGAGAGAGAGAGAGAGAGAGAGAGAGAGAGAGAGAGAGAGAGAGAGAGAGGAAGTGTTTCTCCTCCGGCTGCTTCCCTCTTCGTGCGAAATGCGACGTGACGTAAGGGTCTAATTGTTTCATTGATTGAAAGCAGGCCAGTACTGCCAAGATCAGGGGAGATAACTTGGCTGCGGAAGCTCTCCCTGCCTTTACAGTGGCGATACGGCGCCAGAGGGAATTTGGTACAGGATTCATTATCATCATCACTCTCTCTCTCTCTCTCTCTCTCTCTCTCTCTCTCTCTCTCTCTCTCTCTCTCTCTCTCTCTCTCTCTCTCTCTCTCTCTCTCTCTCTCTCTCTCTCTCTTCCCTGCTTGGCTCTTGTTCACCTTGTACATTCCCCAACCCACACCCACCCACCCGCAACCACTCTTTGCTTGGCTGTGCTTCAAGAGGGAAATGCAAGCATGTTTGTTTATTTTCTTCCTTTTGTTTTCGCCATATTAGCACAGATGCCCATTTATGCAAACGCAACATGCTCAAAATGTGTAACCATTGCGTTTACCGTTGAAATACTGTTAAAATTGTTACGGACCGTCGGTCTTGCCATAAATAATTCAAAGTTCAAACAAAGTTCAAGCTCTCTCTCTCTCTCTCTCTCTCTCTCTCTCTCTCTCTCTCTCTCTCTCTCTCTCTCTCTCTCTCTCTCTCTCTCTCTCTCTCTCTCTCTCCCTTCCCCCAAGAAAGAAGGACAGAAAGAAAGCACAAAGAAAGAAAGAAAGAAAGACACAAAGAAAGAAAGAAGGAATGAAATGTGTCAAATTACATAATAATGATACTTTTTTCGTCCCTACCATGCCGACTTTCCTGCAGTCGACCACTTCTGGCTTCAGACATGCTGTTTTGCACAGAAGGCTGAGTATCAGCACTCCGTTCTCTAGATGACAAGTGCATTGATACTTTCGTACATTCGATGCGGTACTGCACACATGTACAACACACTGATGCAGGATACTTGTGAAGATGAAGCAAAAAAAGAAAGGATGAGAAAGTGGTCATCTCCACTGAGAGAGCCCCACGTGGTTTGGGGGTGAGAACAGACCCACCACGTCTCCCTGGCAAGGGTTGGGGGGGGAGAACAGACTCACCACGTCTCCCTGGCAAGGGTTGGGGGGGGGGTGAGAACAGACCCACCACGTCTCCCTGGCAAGGGTTGGGGGGGGAGAACAGACCCACCACGTCTCCCTGGCAAGGGCTGGGGGTGAGAACAGACTCACCACGTCTCCCTGGCAAGGGTTGGGGGTGAGAACAGACCCACCACGTCTCCCTGGCAAGGGTTGGGGGGGGAGAACAGACCCACCACGTCTCCCTGGCAAGGGTTGGGGGGGGGGGGGAGAACAGACTCACCACGTCTCCCTGGCAAGGGTTGGGGGGGGAGAACAGACCCACCACGTCTCCCTGACAAGGGTTGGGGGGAGAACAGACCCACCACGTCTCCCTGGCAAGGGTTGGGGGGGAGAGAACAGACCTGGAGAACAGACCCACCACGTCTCCCTGACAAGGGTTGGGGGGAGAACAGACCCACCACGTCTCCCTGGCAAGGGTTGGGGGTGAGAACAGACTCACCACGTCTCCCTGGCAAGGGTTTGGGGGGGGGGAGAGACAGACCCACCACGTCTCCCTGGCAAGGGTTGGGGGGTGACTGGCCCCCCCACGTCTCCCTGGCAAGGGTTGGGGGGAGAACAGACCCACCACGTCTCCCTGGCAAGGGTTGGGGGGAGAACAGACCCACCACGTCTCCCTGGCAAGGGTTGGGGGTGAAAACAGACTCACCACGTCTCCCTGGCAAGGGTTGGGGGGGGAGAACAGACTCACCACGTCTCCCTGACAAGGGTTGGGGGGAGAACAGACCCACCACGTCTCCCTGACAAGGGTTGGGGGGAGAACAGACCCACCACGTCTCCCTGACAAGGGTTGGGGGGAGAACAGACCCACCACGTCTCCCTGACAAGGGTTGGGGGGAGAACAGACCCACCACGTCTCCCTGGCAAGGGTTGGGGGGATAGACACCACATCTCGCTGGCAAGGGTTGGAGGTAAGGATAGACTCACCACATCTCCCTGGCAAGGGTTGGAGGTAAGGATAGACTCACCACATCTCCCTGGCAAGGGTTGGAGGTAAGGATAGACACCACATCTCCCTGGCAAGGGTTGGAGGTAAGGATAGACACCACATCTCCCTGGCAAGGGTTGGAGGTAAGGATAGACACCACATCTCCCTGGCAAGGGTTGGAGGTAAGGATAGACACCACATCTCCCTGGCAAGGGTTGGAGGTAAGGATAGACACCACATCTCCCTGGCAAGGGTTGGAGGTAAGGATAGACACCACATCTCCCTGGCAAGGGTTGGAGGTAAGGATAGACACCACATCTCCCTGGCAAGGGTTGGAGGTAAGGATAGACACCACATCTCCCTGGCAAGGGTTGGAGGTAAGGATAGACACCACATCTCCCTGGCAAGGGTTGGAGGTAAGGATAGACACCACATCTCCCTGGCAAGGGTTGGAGGTAAGGATAGACTCACCACATCTCCCTGGCAAGGGTTGGAGGTAAGGATAGACACCACATCTCCCTGGCAAGGGTTGGAGGTAAGGATAGACACCACATCTCCCTACGTGATTCAAAAGAGGGGATAACTAGGCTTGCCTTTCTCATTCTCTCATCAGCCTGACTGGAGGCTCTGTGGCGGAGTGGTCAGCATGCCTGACCTGTAGTGGATTGCTGCTACACAGCGCTAGTGGAGGAGGCTCTGTGGAGTGGTCAGCATGCCTGACCTGTAGTGGATTGCTGCTACACAGCGCTAGTGGAGCAGGCTCTGTAGCGGAGTGGTCAGCATGCCTGACCTGTAGTGGATTGCTGCTACACAGTGCTAGTGGAGGAGGCTCTGTAGCGGAGTGGTCAGCATGCCTGACCTGTAGTGGATTGCTGCTACACAGCGCTAGTGGAGGAGGCTCTGTGGAGTGGTCAGCATGCCTGACCTGTAGTGGATTGCTGCTACACAGTGCTAGTGGAGGAGGCTCTGTGGAGTGGTCAGCATGCCTGACCTGTAGTGGATTGCTGCTACACAGTGCTAGTGGAGGAGGCTCTGTGGAGTGGTCAGCATGCCTGACCTGTAGTGGATTGCTGCTACACAGCGCTAGTGGAGCAGGCTCTGTAGCGGAGTGGTCAGCATGCCTGACCTGTAGTGGATTGCTGCTACACAGCGCTAGTGGAGGAGGCTCTGTGGAGTGGTCAGCATGCCTGACCTGTAGTGGATTGCTGCTACACAGCGCTAGTGGAGGAGGCTCTGTAGCGGAGTGGTCAGCATGCCTGACCTGTAGTGGATTGCTGCTACACAGCGCTAGTGGAGGAGGCTCTGTAGCGGAGTGGTCAGCATGCCTGACCTGTAGTGGATTGCTGCTACACAGCGCTAGTGGAGGAGGCTCTGTGGAGTGGTCAGCATGCCTGACCTGTAGTGGATTGCTGCTACACAGCGCTAGTGGAGGAGGCTCTGTGGAGTGGTCAGCATGCCTGACCTGTAGTGGATTGCTGCTACACAGCGCTAGTGGAGGAGGCTCTGTGGAGTGGTCAGCATGCCTGACCTGTAGTGGATTGCTGCTACACAGCGCTAGTGGAGGAGGCTCTGTGGAGTGGTCAGCATGCCTGACCTGTAGTGGATTGCTGCTACACAGCGCTAGTGGAGGAGGCTCTGTAGCGGAGTGGTCAGCATGCCTGACCTGTAGTGGATTGCTGCTACACAGCGCTAGTGGAGGAGGCTCTGTGGAGTGGTCAGCATGCCTGACCTGTAGTGGATTGCTGCTACACAGCGCTAGTGGAGGAGGCTCTGTAGCGGAGTGGTCAGCATGCCTGACCTGTAGTGGATTGCTGCTACACAGCGCTAGTGGAGGAGGCTCTGTGGAGTGGTCAGCATGCCTGACCTGTAGTGGATTGCTGCTACACAGCGCTAGTGGAGGAGGCTCTGTGGAGTGGTCAGCATGCCTGACCTGTAGTGGATTGCTGCTACACAGCGCTAGTGGAGGAGGCTCTGTGGAGTGGTCAGCATGCCTGACCTGTAGTGGATTGCTGCTACACAGCGCTAGTGGAGGAGGCTCTGTGGAGTGGTCAGCATGCCTGACCTGTAGTGGATTGCTGCTACACAGCGCTAGTGGAGGAGGCTCTGTGGAGTGGTCAGCATGCCTGACCTGTAGTGGATTGCTGCTACACAGCGCTAGTGGAGGAGGCTCTGTGGAGTGGTCAGCATGCCTGACCTGTAGTGGATTGCTGCTACACAGCGCTAGTGGAGGAGGCTCTGTGGAGTGGTCAGCATGCCTGACCTGTAGTGGATTGCTGCTACACAGCGCTAGTGGAGGAGGCTCTGTGGAGTGGTCAGCATGCCTGACCTGTAGTGGATTGCTGCTACACAGCGCTAGTGGAGGAGGCTCTGTGGAGTGGTCAGCATGCCTGACCTGTAGTGGATTGCTGCTACACAGCGCTAGTGGAGGAGGCTCTGTGGAGTGGTCAGCATGCCTGACCTGTAGTGGATTGCTGCTACACAGCGCTAGTGGAGGAGGCTCTGTGGAGTGGTCAGCATGCCTGACCTGTAGTGGATTGCTGCTACACAGCGCTAGTGGAGGAGGCTCTGTGGAGTGGTCAGCATGCCTGACCTGTAGTGGATTGCTGCTACACAGCGCTAGTGGAGGAGGCTCTGTGGAGTGGTCAGCATGCCTGACCTGTAGTGGATTGCTGCTACACAGCGCTAGTGGAGGAGGCTCTGTAGGGGAGTGGTCAGCATGCCTGACCTGTAGTGGATTGCTGCTACACAGCGCTAGTGGAGGAGGCTCTGTGGAGTGGTCAGCATGCCTGACCTGTAGTGGATTGCTGCTACACAGCGCTAGTGGAGGAGGCTCTGTGGAGTGGTCAGCATGCCTGACCTGTAGTGGATTGCTGCTACACAGCGCTAGTGGAGGAGGCTCTGTGGAGTGGTCAGCATGCCTGACCTGTAGTGGATTGCTGCTACACAGCGCTAGTGGAGGAGGCTCTGTGGAGTGGTCAGCATGCCTGACCTGTAGTGGATTGCTGCTACACAGCGCTAGTGGAGGAGGCTCTGTGGAGTGGTCAGCATGCCTGACCTGTAGTGGATTGCTGCTACACAGCGCTAGTGGAGGAGGCTCTGTGGAGTGGTCAGCATGCCTGACCTGTAGTGGATTGCTGCTACACAGCGCTAGTGGAGGAGGCTCTGTGGAGTGGTCAGCATGCCTGACCTGTAGTGGATTGCTGCTACACAGCGCTAGTGGAGGAGGCTCTGTGGAGTGGTCAGCATGCCTGACCTGTAGTGGATTGCTGCTACACAGCGCTAGTGGAGGAGGCTCTGTGGAGTGGTCAGCATGCCTGACCTGTAGTGGATTGCTGCTACACAGCGCTAGTGGAGGAGGCTCTGTGGAGTGGTCAGCATGCCTGACCTGTAGTGGATTGCTGCTACACAGCGCTAGTGGAGGAGGCTCTGTGGAGTGGTCAGCATGCCTGACCTGTAGTGGATTGCTGCTACACAGCGCTAGTGGAGGAGGCTCTGTGGAGTGGTCAGCATGCCTGACCTGTAGTGGATTGCTGCTACACAGCGCTAGTGGAGGAGGCTCTGTAGGGGAGTGGTCAGCATGCCTGACCTGTAGTGGATTGCTGAGCACTACACAGTGCTAGTGGAGGAGGCGTTCAAAGGCACAAGGTTCCCAGAGTTGCATCCGTGAGCAAGATGCTTCACGCACATTGCTTCTCCCCACCCAGGAGTAAAACTGGGTACTTGTGAGGGAAGAAGGCATAT
>JAWQFJ010000455.1:115000-145902 GCA_034096865.1 Theodoxus fluviatilis
GAGTAGCTGGATGGGTGGATTGTTAGATGGGTGGGTGGATAGGTGGGTGCACATGGGTAGTTGATAGGATGTTCTCTGATTAATTCAGTGGCTGGTAAGATGGCTGACTGGTTGGTCGGTTTACATATGTCAGGCATTCTAACATACACTGACTGACTGCCAGGCGTAGTTTTGTCAGGTTGGCTGACACACATGTAGGCCTACATCGTGATACAGTGTTCAAAAAAAGTAGGGGATATTGAGTTTGAAGCATAAAAATCAGATGAATCTTAGAAGGCAGGAATTATTTATTGATGGTCATGTATAGCCACCCCATTGCCCTACATTTTCACACCATTGACCTAGTTCCTGGATGCTCGTGCAAAAAAGTAAATTAACGCAAGGCAGTTTGGGGTCAATGCCCCATTTTCACACAAAGGTTTTCTGCATCAAAAACACGTGCAAATCGAATAATTTTGACTGTACTCACTCCTGGCAAGTGTGTTCTAGCCAAACAGTTGGTCAAAACTTCAGTTGAAATCATGCAGCGGCTAAGAGAAGACCAAAGATGGGTTGGAGTCGGAATGCTACAGACCGGAAGTACGCAGGTGAACGTGGCAAGACACCTTGGTGTTTCACAGTCTGTCATCAGCAGACTGTGGAACCGCTACCGTAATACCGGAGAAGTTGTCGACAGGCCTAGAAGTGGGCGACCAAGAATAACCACCCGTCGTCAAGACTTGATCATCACCATCCATGCTCAACGAAACAACACCCAAAGTGCTACCCGGTTGAGACAACACCTCCAACGGGTAGCAAGGGTTCAAGTCTCCGCCCAGACCATCCGAAACCGGTTGCATGACGCTCAGGTGAACGCCTTTAGACCGCGGATAGTGTTGCCTCTCACACCACGCCATCGCCAAGCAAGAAGCGCCTGGTGCCGCATCCACCAACGATGGACCAGGCGCCAATGGGGTGACGTGATGTTTTCGGACGAATCGAGGTTCGAGCTGGACTTCAACGATGGCCGGGTGCGGGTTTGGAGGCATCGTGGAGACCGTTATCATCAGGACAACATGATTGCTCACCACCGCTTTGGACGGGGCAGCGTTATGGTGTGGGGTGGCATCACCAGCACTAGCAGAACGCCCCTTCATGTGTGCCAGGGCAATGTCAATGGTGTCTACTACCGGGACAACATCATTGATCCACTTGTTGTGCCCTTTGCACGCCGCCATGGGCCGGGATTCATCTTGCAGGACGACAATGCCCCAGCTCATCGAGCAAATGTCGTCAGGAATCACCTGCAAAGACGGCAGATCAATTCCCTGCCATGGCCATCGATGTCCCCCGACCTGTCCCCTATTGAAAACCTGTGGGACTTTCTGGGGAGACGTGTCCGGGATGTCGTTCCAGCTCCCCAGAACCTTCAGCAGCTGGCCCTTGTCCTTCAGCAGGAATGGGCTGCAATTCCTCAAGCAACCATCAGGCAGCACATCAACAGCATGAGGAGGCGCTGCTCAGCCTGTTTGACCGTTAACGGAGGCCCAACCCGTTATTAGAGACTTTCAGAACTTTTGTTATTTTTGAAATGTCACCCTGCTTTGAGGGGAAGCGTGTAAAAAGTCACGTGACTAATTTTGTTGTTGATTTTTGCTTTGAAAATGTTGTTAACATGCTGTTGCATCCATAATGAAATAAAGCAAGTCTCTGATTATAAACGGAATTTGGTTATAGTCTCATTTAAATCAATA
Source organism: Theodoxus fluviatilis (assembly GCA_034096865.1). Taxonomy (NCBI): domain Eukaryota; kingdom Metazoa; phylum Mollusca; class Gastropoda; order Cycloneritida; family Neritidae; genus Theodoxus; species Theodoxus fluviatilis. Next base: position 116,734 of record JAWQFJ010000455.1, read on the forward strand.
TCCTCTACTTTTTTTGAACACTGTATCTGCAGTTTTGGGAATGATCTACCAAAGTTGTTTGCAAAATAGGTCGTCTTCATCTTGTGTGTCACCAAACTTAATCTGATGCCAGGATCCTGCTAAGTATGCGGTGGTGCTCACCAAACCTAATATGATGCCAGGATCCTGCTAAGTATGCGGTGGTGCTCATTAGAAGAAGGATGAAGTATTTATTTTTTATTTTATTTTAAAACACTCGATCACAATACACAGCTTTACTCAAATACAGAACAACTGCTTGCACACTACATTTTGCAAGAAATGCGCTATTATACAGTACATTACATTGTTTTCAATAAAACTGAAAGGATTGGCACTCAGTAAAGTAAGGTGATTACACTGTAGTATTTACATACAACAGCGCCTGGCTGAAAGTAGGATGGAAGACGGACGCTCTTTGGTGCAGAAGCCGTAGCTAATTCCTGCCAAAGACATGGCAGTGTTGTTTCCATCTCTCACCCATATTTGTAGAACATTTTCAAGGACTTGCATTCATTTTGATAATTTTAATGAATTTATTTCTTTGCAGGCCCGAATGGAGGTGGACAGAGACGGAAATGGCGCCAAAATATTTGCGTACGCCTATGATCTAGCCAAGGGCCGCAACTCCGGGATCTTTCTGCACGAGCTGTTATGGTAAGCAAGTTGCAGTTTTGCCTGTCACGTATTGTGTGCGTCCTATTTGATGGACGTTGTTTGTCCGTCGTCTAACATATGTATACTTTGTCTTGGTTTGAAATCTGCGACAAGAATAACCCACAGAAAACGTAAAAATTGATTTCCCCTGGACAACTGAAGCAAGGGAAGTAAATCCATCTTTGATGGCGAGGAGTTGCTTCCCATGTGAAGTTGTAGTGGGGTTTTTATGTTTTCAGTGTTGTTTTTGGCACTCTTCAAATGATGGCTGCTGTTCACTGGTTTAACTTCTAAGGTGTTATTCCAATATTATTTTTTTAATCTTTGGTTCATCATTCTGTACTCTGTGTTTTTTGCTGTTATGAATTACACTGTACTGAAGTTTGCCTTGCTGTGCTGTTTCAGATTGTACTGAATTGCATTACATAGCAGTGTACTGTACTTAAGGTCTTAGGCTAGTCTCAAGGGAAAATGTGTTGTGTTAGCATATATTTCACATCTTTTTATATGATAGTATTATATTAACATTAGCCAAGAAAAAAATACAAACAGATGTTTTCTGGTTGCCATGGTTACAGAAAAAACAAGATGGCCGCCAGTGAAAACAACCCAACTTGTAACAATGATATCTCTAATTCTATCCAACACTGAACAATGAAATTTGCACCATTTCATTTGGACTGCAAAAGCATATGCAATCAACCTAAAATTCTAAGTTGTTTGATAAATAAGAAATTCACTATATTTTTGTGCTTTTATTACTGTTTTCCCGCCGTAATTAGAACACAAAAACCATCAAAAAACTAATCTATGCATCACCAGATCACTTTGAGACTGGTTAGTTGCATAATACAAACTGAAAATAGCAAGTGTGGAAAGTTTCTACTTGCTATATGTAAATATGTAGTCAGGGCAGTTGACACAAGGTTTAAAAAACATAGTTTTGAGAAAAACGCAAATAAAGGAAATAGTTACCAGTCCCACCTTCTGATATGGGGCTACATGGCAATTTTCAAGTTTTCTGGAGTCCCACACACCAGCACTTTGCTGTACACCTCATGCACAATGAAATGCACCCTTTTGGTAGTGATCACCCCCCTCTTTTCCCCTGTACCAATCCTCTTTTCCCTTTCTTCGTGCATGTAGGACTTTCCGTCTTTGCTTCCCTGAGGCTGCTGCTTGCCTTCTAGACACCTCTACTCTTTCTTTACTGTCAGAACTGCAAAGTCAAGAACTTTCCCTGCAGCATTTGTCTCTTCTGGCATGTGGATGGCAGAAACCACACCATTTAGGGAGGAGTGTCCCCTCCGCTGCCATGTACCATCCACAGACACTGCAGTCTCCACAACATGTTGCTCAGTGTCAGCAGACAAATGAATTTCTTTGGCAGCTTCAGCCATACTACGCTGACAAAGTGCAGAAGCTGATACTTTCAGAGCATTCACTTGATTCCTGTATGCTGCATTGGTCATAGCCTTTGGCATGTTCATAAATGCTGAGAAAGTTTTTATCTTTCCCTCCCCTGGCATTCTGTACATGACAACAACTCCTTCACGGACGAAAACAACACGTCCAAGTCTACAAATGCATAGCCATACTCACGATCACACAATGAGGTTGATGCATCTTCACAAGAGGCAAGTTTCTGAGCAGATGCACTCCCGCAAACTTTATTGTTGCTATTTGCCTCGGCAATATTGTTGTCACTATGCCCAGCCCTGTCAGTAGCGACTAGCGTCAGTGTCACTACCCTGCGCAGACTCGCCACCGATACTTGGCAAGCCTGCTCCAGCTTGGACTCCGCCTCACCCCATCTCGGATAACTTCCTCTCACCACCACAGTCTTTCCCTACGAACTGATTCCCCATGAATCGCCTCTTTCTTCTCAGCACACTCGCAAACTTCCTCTTAATCGTCATCTTGCACTCTGCGTTCAAATAGACTCGGCAGTTGCAGCGTTCACACAGCGCGCGAAAAGCGGAAGTTGACACCAGCCAAATGTCACTGTTAACTGTGCGCTGATTGGCTTATAAGACCCTTCAGCTCATTATAATACTCTGATCATCCAATGAAATTCATCCATAGAAAACTATAGGGATCGTTTCAAACATAAAACTGTGATGAAAATGGAGCAATTTGGTGAAAGAATTATGTTTCTATGATGAAAAATAGGGAAGTTATGAGTTACTGAATATTAATTAGGTCATCAGCTGATTTGACAGCACAAGAAATGTTTATACCATGCATAATAAATGACAATTTTCATCATTTTCCGCCACTTTGACAAGTTTATTGTTTACATCCATGCATAGCTGAGACTTTGTGGCGTCTAAAACTGGGGGTCCTCTCAAAACTCATAATTATGAGAAAATCATAATTTTTCAAGGTAGCCTAAGACCTTTTAAAGGGAGCCTGGATGAAATACGTTCCTGGAGCTCTTCGAATCATATGGTCATTAATCCTTCCAAAACGAAATATATGGTCATAACTACGAGACAAAATCATCAAATGTATCCTTTATCTCTTCCTCTTGTTCTTGATTCTTTGAGAATCGAAAAAATTGCTGAGCACAAAGTTCTTGGTGTAATAATTGATGATCATTTAGGATGGCAATCACACATTGATTATATTTGTAAAAAAAATCAATTAATCTATTTCTTCTCTCCAAATTAAGACATATTGTTGACGTTCAAACTTGCAAAATCTTCTTCCATGCTCATATCTTATCTCACGTTAATTATGCGTCAACAATTTGGGATGGCTGTAGTGACGCTAACTTGAAAAGGCTGAAGTCATTGTATCGAAGAGCCTCTAAGCTTATGATAACAGATAGTTCACTATCTACAAATGACAAAATGAAAGAACTTAACATATTGCCTTTTCATAAGCATTTACAATTCAATAAATGTGTCTTAATGAAAAGAATTAATGATTGTGATGTGCCTGATTATTTGATAAACTTATTCCAACATTCAAATATTCGTGTACATAACTTTATAATACCACAACCTAGGATTGATTTGTTTAAACATAGCCTATCTTATTCAGGGGCTACTATGTGGAACACACTATCCAATTCTCTAAAAATTGCTAAATCTTTAGAGAAATTTAAATTGAAACTACATACTTTTCTTATGCAGTCATCCTAGATACTTTCATCTTATTCTAAATTCACTTTGTGGCTATTTTCAACGTGGTATTTCGTTACCATGAATTGATTGTAACCTGTGTTATTGTGTGAATTTTGTGTGGGATAGAGTAGGGGTGGGGGATGGGATTGGATTTGTTTGTTTTCTTGTTTAACAAGGGCTGGATGTAAGATAGGCAGTTATGCCTAATTCATGTATTTCCCTTAAAAAATAAAGTTTAATAAATCAATCAATCTCCCTCTCCAGGGCTAAACTTTTTTGTTGCTTGCCCAACACCTATATTGTGTTGCTTGTAAAACTTTTTATTATATTGTCAATGAAAGAAATCCATTCACTGATACATTGACCAGGTCACACAATGAATATAATTTCTTGGCATATCAGAAAATCATTGTCTAATTGAGAAAAGGAATCACCTGGTGTTGAAATACAAAAATGAAGTGGTCAACTCGATAACAAATTTCTAATGGAGAAAAAAAATCTACGTATTACCATTAAAGTAATCAATTTACTGGATAACTCAGGGGTGGGGATTTTCTGCCGTTTGCTGGATTTCTGCCTTTTCTTTTTTGACTCACATGCGAAGCAAAAGTGAGTCTATGTACTCAGCCGTGTCGTCCGTCCGTCCGTCCGGGCGTAAAAAACTTAAACGTTGGATTTTTCTTGGAGACTATTAAGTCTATCAACACCAAATGTGGCATGATGGTGTATGATGACAAGGCCTCAAAAAACATACACAGTGACTTGACCTTGCTTCAAGGTCAAGGTCACAGGAGCCATAAATGTGGTCTCAAAAACAGTCATTTTTCACATTTTCCCAATTTTCTCCCACGTTATTGAGAATGGCGACCTTAGCTACAAGTGGTATATAGGTCAAAGCAAGCCCTATCTTTTGATACCAGTTTGGTTGACCTTGCTTCAAGGTCAAGGTCACAGGAGCTCTTCAAAGTTGGATTGTATACATATTTTGAAGTGACCTTGACCCTGAACTATGGAAGATAACTGTTTCAAACTTAATAATTATGTGGGGCACATGTTATACTTTCATCATGAGACACATTTGGTCACATATCATCAAGGTCAAGGTCACTTTGACCCTTATGAAATGTGACCAAAATGGGGTAGTGAACCACTAAAAGTGACTATATCTCATGGTAGAAAGTGCCAATAAGCACCATTGTGCTTCCTATGTCTTGAATTAACAGCTTTGTGTTGCATGACCTTGGATGACCTTGACCTTGGGTCAAGGTCACATGTAGTTTGGTAGGAAAAATGTGTAAAGCATTTCTTTGTGTATAATGTCATTGGTAGGTTTAGTTGTTTGACCTTGACCTTGAAGGTCACCTGAAGGTCAAGGTCATATAAAGGTCAAGGTCAACCATGTGAGTCATATGGGCTTTGCCCTTCTTGTTTAGATTTCTGATGAAGAAATTGTTTCATTTTATAAATCCGCCATATTTTGCTTCTAATTCTTCGTTCCATCTTGGCCTTGGTGGACCTTGAACTCTGGTTTTAAAATTTCTTCCATCTTGGGGATGGCCAATTCCTACCCCTGATAACTGGAAAAGGAATGTTTACATACAGTCAAATGAGAAAATATATCCTCAGAGAATGTACAGTTTTCCATTTAGACTGCAGGCAATGTCAGGACACAGTGACAACATCCGCAAATGTTGTCTGTCAGTGGCATTCCTTCTTTTGGAGATCTCACTCTTTTTGGCTTTCTGACCCTCTGACTCCAATCCCACCATCTGTCAGACCTCTACAGAGGGTACTTAGAGGCAAATGAACATGTGTTGTGTAAAGATTTTTTTAATTGTGAAAATGAACCTGCCTGGTCAGCCCACTTTACTACACAGTGCCTGTGCAATACCTAGTTGCACCTGCCCAGGCAGTCAGACAGTCCTTAGTGTTCAGCCTTGCTCTGTGTGCGTCTGTATGTGTGCATGCATGTGTGAATGTGTGCATTTCTCTTTCCTCATTATATCTCACATTGAAGAAAATTGACAGCTCTATCTGTTCAGTTTTATTGACTCACATGCGAAGCAAAAGTGAGTCTATGTACTGAGCCGTGTCGTCCGGGCGTCCGTCCGTCCGGGCGTCCGTGCGTCCGTAAAAAACTTAAACGTTGGATTTTTCTCGGAGACTATTAAGTCTATCAACACCAAATGTGGCATGATGGTGTATGATGACAAGGCCTCAAAAAACATACATAGTGACTTGACCTTGCTTCAAGGTCAAGGTCACAGGAGCCATAAATGTGGTCTCAAAAACAGTCATTTTTCACATTTTCCCAATTTTCTCCCACGTTATTGAGAATGGCAACCTCAGCTACAAGTGGTATATAGGTCAAAGCAAGCCCTATCTTTTGATACCAGTTTGGTTGACCTTGCTTCAAGGTCAAGGTCACAGGAGCTCTTCAAAGTTGGATTGTATACATATTTTGAAGTGACCTTGACCCTGAACTATGGAAGATAACTGTTTCAAACTTAATAATTATGTGGGGCACATGTTATACTTTCATCATGAGACACATTTGGTCACATATCATCAAGGTCAAGGTCACTTTGACCCTTATGAAATGTGACCAAAATGGGGTAGTGAACCACTAAAAGTGACTATATCTCATGGTAGAAAGTGCCAATAAGCACCATTGTGCTTCCTATGTCTTGAATTAACAGCTTTGTGTTGCATGACCTTGGATGACCTTGACCTTGGGTCAAGGTCACATGTAGTTTGGTAGGAAAAATGTGTAAAGCATTTCTTTGTGTATGATGTCATTGGTAGGTTTAGTTGTTTGACCTTGACCTTGAAGGTCACCTGAAGGTCAAGGTCATATAAAGGTCAAGGTCAAGCATGTGAGTCGTATGGGCTTTGCCCTTCATTAAATGTGGTCTCAAAAACAGTCATTTTTCACATTTTCCCAATTTTCTCCCACGTTATTGAGAATGGCGACCTTAGCTACAAGTGGTATATAGGTCAAAGCAAGCCCTATCTTTTGATACCAGTTTGGTTGACCTTGCTTCAAGGTCAAGGTCACAGGAGCTCTTCAAAGTTGGATTGTATACATATTTTGAAGTGACCTTAACCCTGAACTATGGAAGATAACTGTTTCAAACTTAATAATTATGTGGGGCACATGTTATACTTTCATCATGAGACACATTTGTTCACATATCATCAAGGTCAAGGTCACTTTGACCCTTATGAAATGTGACCAAAATGGGGTAGTGAACCACTAAAAGTGACTATATCTCATGGTAGAAAGTGCCAATAAGCACCATTGTGCTTCCTATGTCTTGAATTAACAGCTTTGTGTTGCATGACCTTGGATGACCTTGACCTTGGGTCAAGGTCACATGTATTTTGGTAGGAAAAATGTGTAAAGCATTTCTTTGTGTATGATGTCATTGGTAGGTTTAGTTGTTTGACCTTGACCTTGAAGGTCACCTGAAGGTCAAGGTCATATAAAGGTCAAGGTCAAGCATGTGAGTCGTATGGGCTTTGCCCTTCTTGTCAGAAATTGAAGGGGATGGGAATCAGTTCCTGCAATGCTGGCCAGTTGAAGAAATGGTGCTCAAATTTTCGCGAACACCTAAGTGTATTTGGCTTGGGTTTGTAAGCTGCCCCTTCTTCTTATCCTACCTATACATGAAGTCATTGCCATGGGAAGAGCCTGATAAGTGCGGCAGGAGAAGAGGCAGCAAAGCCCAGGATCTCCTCCCTATCAGGCTGTCAGCAAGGGGTGTCTCAATGGCTGATGCCTGCCAGGCACTGCCAGCAGACAGATGCATACCCCCACTGACCCCCCTCTTGCAGGGTGCAGGGGCGCAGTGACCTCCCCCTCCTAATCTAGCCTTCCCATCCCTCTTCCTTCAGTGCATCCCTCCCTCCCTCAGGCTGGCAGCTCTGCATAGAGGCAATCCTGCAGCCTTTGCAACAAACTTTTCATGGTAAATGTCCCCCAATACAAAGCTCTTTGGCTGGCTGGACATCGTTTTGACAATAATGTCCTGAGTGGCAATTTCTTGCTCAAGAAAAGTGAGTGTGTGTGTGTGCGTGCGTGTGTGTGTGTGCGTGTGTGTGTGCGTGTGTGTGTGTGTGTGTGTGTGTGGATGATAACGATACATGAGTCCTCCTTGAAGCAAGTAGTTATGCTTCTCTCCATGAAAGTGCATTATTTGAGTGTTTGAAAATGATTACTTTCAGAATCAGTTTTATATACTGAGAGAAAAAGATAGGGAGATGAAATAAGTTTTGTGGACCTGGAGAAATCCAGGGCAAGAAAGGAAATGAAGCATTGGTCCCTTGCAGTGAAACAGGCCACCATGCAGGCAGTCAGCCATGCAGTCGTGATGGTTCACTACAGTAGGAAAACGCAAATAAACACCAGCACACACATACACACACATGCACACACACACACACACATGCACACAGAGAGAGAGAGAGAGAGAGAGAGAGAGCTGTACATAGTAGTTGATGCATTAGGTGGAACAATTCTCTGAATGGATCTTCTGCTCCAACTCCTGTACCCGATAGGCCTACAACAAATGGAAAAGGCGTTATTTTTAGCTATCTCTTCTCTGGCTCTTGCAGATAGGTAAGAAAAAATGTTTCTTTGCTGGAGCGACTTGGGGTTTCTGGTTAATGTTACCTGAGATAAACTTTCTGCAGGCTTTTTTCCAGGGCCCCCAGTGAATGAGACTGCTGATAAGTGATGAGGTGTGTCTGCTTTAAAAGCCGTTCCAAACGTTAGATGGCAGACCGTAACGGTAGTTTTAATTGTATGTTTTCTAATATTAGTACCCAGGTAGCGCCACAACAAGCAGCTGTTTGGATTGAGCAGAGGGCCACACTGGTGAAGGTAATTTGCAGCAGGCTATTTTGGTTGCCCTAATTTTGGGTATCAGTGGCAGAATGGAAGACAGCCAAACTCCTGTAGCGTGGCTACTATCTGGCATCTTCACCTCACCAGAAATCAGTGCTGGAAAAAGATTCTCTTGAAATAGAAATAGGGATGCAGAGAGGAAAGGGCTGTGGAGGGAAGGTGGATGCCAAGTTACCGGCACAGCTTATCAAAGGCTGAATGCAACACTCAGCCCGAGCACGTCAGTGTGTTGATCACCTATGGGTATAAGTTGCAGTAAATACAGTGCAGGAGAAGATATTACTTATTGGAATGTTTAACTGCTGCCGATCTTTATGGGTATGATTTGAGTTTCTTCAGGTGAATTGTGAAACTTTTTTTGTGTGATTTTTGTTGTTACCCTAAAAATGTGGTGAACAGAAAGATTATAACCCACCTGTTAGATTTAGTATGAGGTGGACTTTTTATGGTTTGTTGTTTCTGTTGATGGCCATTGGTGACCATATCTCTGTCAGCCTTTTATCAGGGAGTAGCTACCTTTGTGCAGCCTATTGGAAGCAAGCATGAATATGACATCCTGATTCATACTTTTGATGCATTAAGATGTGTTCAAGATTGAAATTGATCTGCTTGTTTTTGAAGAATTCATCTGTATTTACCTTGAATAAATTTGTGATATAAGAAGCTGGGTAAGATGTCATATAAATCTGCTTAGATGTAAGCGGGATTGACCACTGATGCCATGAAATAGCATTATCTGAGTGTTTAATATGCTGTAAAATTATGGGGGGATTGGATTTTTTCATCAGCTTACAAAACTCTTGGAATGTCAAAGTGCTTAGAAACCATAGTGTATTGTTGATATGTTCTCAGCAGGATACTTGGTGTTAAAGACTGTTGTTCCATAATGTGATCCCCCTGTGGGTTCGGGGTAAGAATTGACCCACCGCGTCTCCCTACGTGATTCGTAAGAGGCGAATGACTAGGGACACCGTGACTTGATTTGCGTTCACTCTAAAATGCTCCAAGTGATTTTCGAGCTCAGTAGCCTTACATAGCCTTCAAAGGCTGATAGGCACAGGCCGTAAAACACCATCCATCCATCCATCCATAATGTGTTGATGCTTTTTGAGGATACATTTGAAACAATTTTTACATTAAAGTGTGTGTGTGTGTGTGTGTGTGTGTGTGTGTGTGTGTGTGTGTGTGTGTGTGTGTGTGTGTGTGTGTGTGTGTGTGTGTGCGCAAACTGAAGTGGATGTTTCTCTTGTCCAGTTCTGGTTAAGTCTGAGTATGGTAATTTCATTCTTTGGAAAGGATAATTAGGTTTGGCCTTTTGGGGGATTGCTACAATGTATGTAAACTTTTGTAAAAGAAAAAGGAATCATTGAGATGCATCAAGTGAGGTTGGTAGCTGATAGCAATGCTTTATTTGTGTGTAGGTATGAAAATTACCAACTTTGTTTGCACAAGACAGGTAGAAATGTTATTACATTTTCTCTGATTTACAAGTCTGCATGTTGTTGAATTTTGGCTGTAAATGATTTATGACCTTCTGTTTCCTTCATTACCCCTCTCTCTCTCTCTCTCTCTCTCTCTCTCTCTCTCTCTCTCTCTCTCTCTCTCTCTCTCTGTTTTGTTTTCTTGTTTTGACAAGGGCTGGATGTAAGATAGGCAGTTATGCCTAATTCATGTATTTCCCTTGAAAAATAAAGTTTAATCAATCAATCAATCAATCTCTTCCCCCCCCCCCACCCCTCTTCACTCATGCATCCACCTCTCCACCTCTCTACCTCTCTATTTTTTCTCCCCACACCCACTTCCCCAAGGTCCCGATAGGCTGCCTCTAAGCTTCTGAACGCCTGCTGCTAAAACAAGCCCCATGGCCGCAGTAAAATAGCTGCCTCCTGCATGCCAAGAACGATTAAGGGAGGAAGGAATGCTGCGCAGCCCAGACTTCCATGGAGGTGATGAAAGGAGAAATGGACAGTTATGATAAACAGATCAGAAGGATATTTTGGGGGTGTAGGGATGTGGATGGAAGTGAAGTTGTTCAGAGGAGAGGATGCAGTTAAGAAGAAACGGAAAAATACAAGCTTGAATAGTTCCGTTTTCTTCCCTCTTTCCTCCTGTTTTGAATAGTCTTGATGAAAGTTTTTCGAGTAAAGGAAGGAAACACACTGTCGTTTTTACTCTTGTGATGGAAATCAATGTTTTGCTACTCCGTAAGAATTTTTCTGAAAGGGAATACAAAGATATGAGTGATAAAGATTGTAAGATGATAATGGTAGTTATGGAAATAGCAGCAGCGCTGAAAATGTGAGCTTGAACACATCAGGTAGTTTCTTTATCATTATAGAAGTAATTGCTGTCATTCATAACATTTTTGACTCACATGCGAAGCAAAAGTGAGTCTATGTACTGAGCCGTTTCGTCCGTCCGTCCGTCTGTCCGGGCGTAAAAAACTTAAACGTTGGATTTTTCTCGGAAACTATTAAGTCTATCAACACCAAATGTGGCATGATGGTGTATGATGACAAGGCCTCAAAAAACATACATAGTGACTTGACCTTGCTTCAAGGTCAAGGTCACAGGAGCCATAAATGTGGTCTCAAAAACAGTCATTTTTCACATTTTCCCAATTTTCTCCCACGTTATTGAGAATGGCGACCTTAGCTACAAGTGGTATATAGGTCAAAGCAAGCCCTATCTTTTGATACCAGTTTGGTTGACCTTGCTTCAAGGTCAAGGTCACAGGAGCTCTTCAAAGTTGGATTGTATACATATTTTGAAGTGACCTTGACCCTGAACTATGGAAGATAACTGTTTCAAACTTAATAATTATGTGGGGCACATGTTATACTTTCATCATGAGACACATTTGTTCACATATCATCAAGGTCAAGGTCACTTTGACCCTTATGAAATGTGACCAAAATGGGGTAGTGAACCACTAAAAGTGACTATATCTCATGGTAGAAAGTGCCAATAAGCACCATTGTGCTTCCTATGTCTTGAATTAACAGCTTTGTGTTGCATGACCTTGGATGACCTTGACCTTGGGTCAAGGTCACATGTAGTTTGGTAGGAAAAATGTGTAAAGCATTTCTTTGTGTATGATGTCATTGGTAGGTTTAGTTGTTTGACCTTGACCTTGAAGGTCACCTGAAGGTCAAGGTCATATAAAGGTCAAGGTCAACCATGTGAGTCGTATGGGCTTTGCCCTTCTTGTTGAACAGTTGTCTTTGAGTGTAACATTGGACATGGAGGGGAGAAGGTAAGATATGCAAATGAGAATGGGTGGTAGGAGAGAAGGGAATTGAACTAAATGGAATGAGAGAAGAAAAACATGAGGATGATCTTGACATACTGTTGACATGATGTGGATGGTATGCTTGCTTTTCTTCTCTCCTCCCTCCTCCTACCTACTCCTCCCTCCTCCTCCTCCCTCCTCCTCCTCCTCCTCCTCCTCCCTCCTCCTCCTCCTCCTCCCTCCTCCCTCCTCCTCCTCCCTCCTCCTCCTCCTCCTCCTCCTCCTCCTCCTCCTCCTCCTCCTCCTCCCTCCTCCTGCCCTCCTCCTCCCTCCTCCTCCTCCTCCTCCTCCCTCCTCCCTCCTCCTCCTCCTCCTCCTCCTCCTCCTCCCTCCTCCCTCCTCCTCCTCCTCCTCCTCCTCCTCCTCCCTCCTCCTCCTCCTCCTCCTCCTCCTCCTCCTCCTCCTCCTCCTCCTCCTCCTCCTCCCTCCTCCCTCCTCCTCCTCCTCCTCCTCCTCCTCCTCCCTCCTCCTCCTCCTCCTCCTCCTCCTTCTCCTCCTCCCTCCTCCCTCCTCCTCCCTCCTCCTCCTCCTCCTCCCTCCTCCTCCTCCTCCTCCTCCTCCTCCTCCTCCTCCTCCTCCTCCTCCCCCTCCTCCTCCTCCTCCCTCCTCCTACCTCCACCTCCTCCTTCTCCTCCCTCCTCCTTCCTCTTCCTCCCTCTTCCTCCTCCTCCCTCCTCCTCCTCCTCCCTCCTCTCCTCCTCCTTTCCCTTCTTCCTCCTCTCCCTCTTTCCCCCTCCCACCTCCTCCTCCCTCCTCCTCCTCCTCCCTCTTCCCCCTCCCTCTCTCCCTCTTCCCCCTCCCCTCCTCCCTCCCTCCCCCCTCCCTCCCCCTCCTCCTCCGCTCCCCCTCCCACCCCCCCTCCTCCTCCTCCTCCTCCTCTTATTCTTCCCCTGCCTCCTCTTTCCACCCACTTACCCCCACCCTGTTGGTTTGGTGAAGGAATAGACCACTGCATCTCCCTGCATGCTTTGTAAAAGGCAAATAATCAGGGAAAGCAAAAGTTGGCTTGCTCCTGCCCTGAACCATCACCAGTCTGACAAGTGACATAGCCTACACAGGCTGAAGGCGGCAACACTTACTTCATTCTTCCTCTTGTTCTTCAGATTCACCATCTTATGTTTATGCTGAGAAGATCTGATGGCGAATTATATTTTGTTTAGGCCAAGACAGCATAAGATAAACCTGTACCCTTCCTCTGGAAAAAAATAGAACTTTTTCTGCATCTCCCATTTACTGAACCACTGGCACATAATTCCAGTGCATGTCACAAATCCTGCAGTACATTATTGGAAAAGAGTTTGCCATCAGAGGACAAAGTGGAAGAGGAAGCAGACGAGGGATGATGTTGCTGTTCTGAACAGTGAAAGGTTGGAGTCCCAGGCAGTGTGGAAAGGGGGATGTGTGGACCCAGCAGATGCTGGAGAAAGTAGGAGGTGCTGCGAAACTTGAATGCCTTCTGTGGATACATTTACAAATACCGGCACAGCTTGATGCAGACATTATTTATTTTGTAGTGGAAGTTCCTAACATGGAGTGGACTTTGCAGTAGAAATTTTCATTTTGTAGTGGAGGAATATGAATAAAGTAGAAAGTGATAAATGTATACATCTAAGATATGAAGAAAGTGTTTACAAATAAGACAGGAAGTTAAGAAAGTGTTAGGTATACATCTGTAAAAAGTCAAAAGTGACAACTATTTACAACTAAGGAAGTTAAGAAAGAGTTACACCTCTGTAATATGCTGAAGTGACAATTGTGTACCTCTAAGACGGGAAGAAAGAGTTACACCTCTGTAAAAAGTCAAAAGTGATAGCTGTGTACAACTAAGACAGGAAGAAAGTGTTACACCTCTGTAAAAAGTCAAAAGTGATAGCTGGGTACAACTAAGACAGGAAGAAAGTGTTACACCTCTGTAAAAAGTCAAAAGTGATAGATAGCTGTGTACAACTAAAACAGGAAGAAAGTGTTACACCTCTGTGGTGCTGTGTTATGCTCAGGTGGACAGTTATTTATGTTCTCAACGCAAAATTACTGTATGAAATTTTTCCATTTGCCTAGATTTGACACTGCCTGAATTTATATATATTTTTTCGATGAGATTTGTTGCCCTGACTGCTTGAAGAAGTTTTGATGTCTCTCCTCACACTTAATTGGTACAAAAATAGCAGCAGCAACAGTGGAAATGTGAGGCTGCCTGTTCCTGCTGATTCCTGAGCTGGGGAAACTTCAAGCCGTCTGTGTGCACTGATGAATGATGGGTACTGCAGAAATAGGATTCTTGTTTGTGCCAAGACCATAGCCTATTATAAAAGAAACTAGTGGATCTCCTTGCCTTTCCCTTTTGGAGGATTTCTTGGCAGTGTGATTGAAGCTTGTGAAGGAAGTTGTTCTTGGGTGGATCAGTCAAGGAGAGGTGGGCAGACTGGCAGAGGTTATTTCTGTCTGCCAGCTTATCCCAGTTTCAACTCATCTCTCAGTAATCTAATTTGCACTGTGCCAACTAGGTTTCTATACTTTTTTTTGGTTGCAGTATTCCAAGCATGGATAAATCTTCGTCAGGTGCTGGAGTGAGGTAGTAAGATCTCCAGTCATTTTTCGGTCTTTGCTATTTTTTGTCATAGTAAAGATCCAGTGCTCCAGTTATGAAACATGGATGCAAGTATCGGCTTCATACAGTTGTATCTGTGGTGCAACCTGTTGAACAATACCTGCATGGGAGAGAGATTAGCCTCTGCAACCTGCTGCTGAATAGAGAGAAGGAGGAATGCAGGTACTGAATGTTAGAGAGAGAGGAGAAAGCTGACAATTAAGGGCTTTGTTGGACGATGAATAGAGGCAGAAATGCGTTTTTGATGTCTAGATGATTACTGATCAACTCGTGCATGGGAGTGCAAATTCAAAGGAAATCTTTCACCTCTTCATGCATGGTAACCGTTTAACAATAACGGTACCTGATGTTGATGCATTTGTGTTTAATTAAATATGTGTATGCTACCCCCCAAAAAATTACATGGTATCTGTGACTGTCATTGAAAATACAAAGGAAATCTCTCACCTCTTTGTTCATGGCAAACTTCTAACAATAACAGTATCTGATGTTGATGCGTTTGTGTTAAATTAGATATGTGTATGCTACCCCCAAAAATGACATGGAATCTGTGGCTGTCATTGCAGGATGCAGGCACCTATCCATTTGGCCCCTTCAGACCTGGTCTGGGCTACCCTGGCAATGACATGAGCCTCTACACCTCGCCCTCCCTGCCCAACATTTCCCTTGGCAGACCGCCAACGTCTGGACCTGCCTCGGTGAGATGGCTTTTTGACTTGTCATTGGCTTGGTCTTTCTGTTCAAATCAGTGTAGTGTAAACTGCAGGGGTGTAATTCATGAACGTGGACTTTCAGCGTAGTCTTGGACTAGTCTTAGACTACTGCTGCTGGTCTCAGACCACTGTCGTAGTCTACAATTCATAAACGTGGACTGTCGTAGTCTACAATTCATGAACGTGGACTTTGGTTCAGTCTCGGACTGAACTGCTGACTACGCTGGTCCAAGGATTTGTTGGACTACACACCAAAGTCCGAGACCGCCGCGAAATTAAATGGCCGACCTGTCTACGGTTCTCATAGAAAAAGCTGTATATTGGGACACTAAAAACCCATCCAAAGAAAATGTAAGCCATGAACAGCATTAAATTATCAAAGCTGTATGTTGATTGCATTAATAGGTCGTGAAAGAGCTTACATTTTACAATTGGAAATGCAGGTCGCCGAGCATCTCAAGCTTCGCGCACTTCTATTTATAGCTGACGCGCGGACCTCAGCGACACCAGGAAAGATTTTAAACATTGTTGTCCTCGAACCTGCCTGCTGCTGTTGACATTGGGTACAATGCTAGTGTTGTCTGATGCTATGAAAACGATACATTAAAATTGCATCTGTGTTATGAAAACACTGCTCAGATTAAATTGCTTTATTTTTGGTAACTGAGAAAATGTGTGACGATCGCCAGGATTTCACGAGTTTGGTGGGAAAAGTGCGAGCTGAGGCTGGTCGAGTGTGTGTGTGTGTGTGTGTGTGTGTCACTGTGTGTGTATATTTTTCCTCATCAAAACAGATTTTTGTTCCATCCCTTCCTTACTGAATTTCAATGGTTCTCACTTGGAAATCCTGCCATATTGTAAAACTTGACCTTCTGCTCGTTTGCCTCTTGCTGATGAACTTAATAAACGGTGACACACACACACACACACACACACACTCGAGCCAGCCTCAGCTCGCACTTCATTTGTCACCTCCTCCCAAGCTGTCCGTCTTCTTTTGTTTGCTTGGGCTGTGTGTATGCTGCTGTTAATGTATCCGTATCTTGCTGACACTGCTTTTATGATAGCTACCGATTCCCGCTCCGTGAAATCGGGGCTTTTCTTTGAGGTTTTGCTACCGACCGTGGCTGACATTTTTGACGGGAAGTTTGAAGCGGTACGCTATGCACTTGCGCACTGGGCGGAATCCCTGGGAATTCCACGTCATTCTAAAAATAAACCATAGCCTAGGTCAATCAGTCCCAGCCTTTCAAGTCAACACCCAGTCTGGGTTCGTGAATCGTAGACTCGCTTAGTCCCAGACTAGTCCCAGACTACGCAGTGGTCTGGGACTAGTCTGGGACTCAAAAGTCCAAGACAAGTGCTCTCGAAAGTCCACGTTCATGAATTACACCCCAGACAGCTGGAAAAAGTAAACTCTGCAGTACCTTGTTACTACCTAATATCTGACGAAAGACCTGTGCCATTTATGACTAAAGTTGCCGTTGCTTACAAGACCATGTAGTGCAAAAAGTAGACAGTATTATGAAATGATAGTTTTTCTTGTCCAACAGACTTTCTTCTCTTCCTCTGTAAGCTCTGATGTTACTTGTCAGTGAGCATTTCTATACCACTCTGACTGAAGCTGCCCTAATGGCAATTGCCAATGCCTACGGGGCCAGAAGTAGAAAGCATTCTGCAGTGTCTTTTTTGATTGTTGTTCTACAGGCTTCCACTTCAACCAGCGTGAGCTCTGAGGATGAGCTGCGGGCAGCCATGTCAGCTCGTCTGGGGATGCCCCTCTCTGGTCCCATGCTGCCCGGCACTCTGCCTGGCTTCTACCCTGCCCTCCCTGGTGAGTCCTGCACAGCTGTGCATGATCTGGCTGTGCTAGGGCAGCTGTAGGCAGACAGCTGGCCTTCCAGCTTGGTGTAGACTAATGTCATTGGAGCAGGTGAACTATATGAATTGGTAGGGAGTGCTGATGATCTGTGCCAAAGAGAGGGGAGTGGCGATGCACTGAGGGGAGGATGGGGAGGGATGAAGGGGAGGAGAGAGTGCCTGCTGAAGCTAGAGATAACTCCATTGACTGTGCTGCTTTTTGTTGCAGTGCTGGATGGGGAGTTCCCTCCTGGCAGCAGTGCTGCCTTCCTGGCCGCCCAGAGCAAGATGGGCCCAGGCCTGGTGTCGCCCTACTCCATCCCCACTGCGACTGGCCCTGCTGCCACAATGCCTGAACATCCTAACCCAGCACATCGCCTCCACAGGTAGACTGGACAGTGTGCTGCCAAACTCATAGCTTCATCTCTCGGCTATTATTCTGCTCGTGATGTGTACATCTTCTCTGATAATCACTATTTAGTTTTCTTGTAAAATCTTGTGAAGGAGTTGGCTGTAGAAACTTTTTCAGCTTCCCATATCATAGCTTGTAGTATGACCATGTTAGTAGTATTCATGTGTTTTTGCTGTCTGTATACGTCTGTGTGTGTTTTCCTGGGGAACAGCAATTAGTGAGTGAGTTGATTGGTTTTTTTATATCAGCATATGCTTTCCCTTCACAACAAAGAAGGCCTGCAATTGAATAGCTGTCATCATTGGTGGTTGATGTTGAGCCTGTCAGTTGGTGGAAGTAAGCGCATCACTGCAGGATTTCATGGGCCGGGTACAATATTGCAGCAGGTAGGTGTGTTTGGAGATGGAGTTACGCCTGTGTTAAATAGTGCTTAACAACATAGTTAATTTGAATCTGATCTTCTGTGTAATCCTGAGGAATCACTTTGCTGTTGCAGACACAGGCCCCTTGGTCGGACCCACTCAGCTCCCCTGCCTCTGGGGCACCCTGTGTTCCAGCAGCAATTGCTGCAGCAGCAACAGCAGCAACATGAGTACCTGAAGGAGAACCAGAAGCTCTACCTGAAGCAGCACATTCGCCACACTGTGCTTCAGCGTGCTGGCAGCAAGTCACACATGGAGAATGTGGATGAAGAAACAGAGGCCAAGTTGCAGCAGGTAAAGACTTCAGTCTGCAGAGCTCTGACTGCTGTGAGGTTCATGTTGATTGCATGGAGGATGAGAGTTTACTGTTGAAGTTTCCATGCATTGTGAATTTTATTTTTTTGTCAATGAAAGAAGTGTTGCATATTATAAATTCCTTGTTATGTCTTCAGGGCGTGTGGGATCCAAGTTGACCTACGTGTATATCAGGCAGTACGCCATATTCTGAAATAGGATCTTCCATAATGCGCCATGCATTTTCCCCATGCCATGTCAATGATGGAAAATGTAATGGAAGTGTGTGACTGACCATACTGTGATCTCCATTTTGCGCAGGAGATGAAGGAGTCTCGAGAAGCAGAAGCAGCCGCCGCAGAGAGCAAGATGGAGGAAGGGTCCAGTGAGCTGGAGAAGCAGATGAGAGAGCGTGAAAGCTTCATGGGTCAACAGAGGGAGATCATCAAGCGGAGCCACCGTGGACCCTCGCATCATCGGCCCCTGTCCCGCACCCAGTCCAGCCCTCTGGTCACCTTTAACCAGTCCCAGGCTGATGCTGGTCCAGTCTCCTACACCTTCACCACGGGTAGGACGTGTGGCTGTCCTGTGTGCTTGACATCTGACATGTGCCGTGAAGAACATATGGTATCAGCCCACATCTATTTTTTTGTGGGGCGGGGGTGAGGGTTGTGGATTTTGGTTCACGAGATTCAAGTAAAGTGAAGACATGTTTAGGAAGCCTGTAGTACTGCTTATTAAAAAACTAATGATAGTTGACTCATTGACCAGCTGTGAAACCAGTGTGCTCCATACAACTTCTCATCCCATGCCTTGTCTTGATGAAAGGCCCACATCGGGCTCTCTCCCTTGGAGACCTTCTCTTCCAGCAAGATCCTCAATGCAGTTCCTGTGACTTTTTGAGCACTGAAAGCTTCCCCGACCCCACCCACCCTGTCCTTGCATCTAGTGGCCACTTGGGGGGGGGGGGGGGGGGGGGGGGGATGTGGTGTGTGTGTGGATGTTTTGGGTCTTTTTGAAGACTTTAACCCAAGGGAGACTACTCTTGACTACCATTGCTAGACTGGAAACTGCTGCAATCTTGTTGTAACAAGTTGAGAAAAATAAAAGCCACTTGAACTGTGAAAGAGAGTGTTTAGTTGATACAACTACAAGTGACAACAAATTTAGTAATTAAAATTTATTTTTCATAATCTTTAATTGTAGTGATTTTTTGTTCAAACTTTCTTTGGGGAACAGTATTGCAGTTGTTATATAACTCTCAAAATTGGTGTATGAATTAGTTTAGTGTGATTTTGACATGTGTGAGTATCCATTTTGGTAAAAAAAGACTGATGAAGCAATTTGCACATTTTAGTATTCAACTGAAACAGCCATGGAATGATGTAGTTTTGCAGTTTGAAAATTATATCCATTGCAAAAGTCTTGTATGACGATGTAAAACTTGTTTGTTGTGCAGGTCTGGCCTATGATCCCATCATGCTGAAGCACCAATGTACCTGCAACAATGATGCCAATCACTTGGAACACGCTGGTCGCATACAGAGCATCTGGGCCTGCCTATGTGACTCGGGTCTGGACCAGCGGTGTGAGGTAGGCCTGGGCTTCAGTGCCAAGGGTCTAAGTGTGTGCCTGTCATCAAGGATGCCGCAGATAATCAGAATATTGATGCAGATGGTAAAGGTCCTCATTCAGGCCTTCAGAGAATGTAGAGCTAGAGATGGTTGGAGTTGATGCCCCCCTCATCAGCTGGAACTTTACTTGTTGGCCTTGCATTGTGTGTATCCACCTGTGGGTTGGGGGTCCGAATAGACCCACCCTGTCTACCTACACGATTCATAAGAGGCAACTGATTTGCGCTTATTACATTGCCTTTAAAAGCTGATAGGCTGTAAAACTCCATCCATCCACCCATTTATCTTTCATTGTGTGTCAGTCTATACCAGTATATGGTTTATTGTTGCTTTATTGGAGTTTGTACATTGGGAATGGGGTAGTACAACAACACGTTGCTTACAATGCTGCCATTGGATGAATTTATCTACTTTGATCATTATGTGGGAGAGAAAGAGGTCAATAGTTTGTGAAACTAAAATAAAATGATTTATTCTGTTTCCAGTGCATTTGAAACGTAGTTCCTGTTTGATGGTTGTTTTTTTATTTAATAAGCTTACATCTGCATGTCATGTCTGTCCTTGCCAGCGTGTCCGAGTAAGGAAAGCCACCACGGAGGAGCTGGAGAGCTGCCATTCTGAGATGTACACGCTGGTGTATGGCACCAATCCTCTCAACAGGCAGAAAGTGCTTGGTATGTTTCTGTACCATCTTTTGCATTGTCTTGTAGCTCCTGATACTCCAACTGTCATGATGACTTTACTGTGCCAAGACATTAGCAGTTGTCAGAAGCTCTTCCAGAACTTGAAAAAACATGTTACCCTTTTAAAAATTCTGCTGCATTTTTCGGTCTCACAAATACCATGAAAGAAGCTACTCTTTTCTGTTGTGCAGCAAATCTCAGTTTGTGTGTGTTTTATGTTGTTGTTAGTTTTTTTTCCATTTTCTTAGTTTATTATTTAGTCTTGAATTCCAATACCACATTTCATTTCTAGCCATTTTTAAAATCACATAACATTAGCTGTTCAGAGCGATTTCTAAAAGTCATCAAACAACCAGTTACGTATGTTTTGTCAAGGCAGACTGACTGCTCATTGTTCATAGGAAGTTTCACACTTGTTGTACTGAAGATTTTTTCACAGTTCACAGTTCACAGTAATTTATTTCGCCAAGTGACATCATTTTAAAAAACAAGCACGAGGAAAACTAAGTGATGAAGGCTAAAAGAAACCCCCCAAAAAGCCAAACGCATGCATCGCTTACACACCCTAACACACCGTTTATGCAAAAAAACATATGGACATTACCCCATGTACCTCACTCACGCCACACAAGCAGCTGCACACAGACAAGAGATAAGACTGCACCTGGAACCAAAGGGTTTCCTGTCATAGAAGCCCAGCTTGCCTCACGTGAGATACTAAGAGCCAGAAATGAGATGGTCTTTTGCTTCTCTTCAGCGGAAATGGCACCCCTGCGCTTCTGCCTGCTGCCCTGTGGCGGCTGTGGTGTGGACTCAGACACTGTGTGGAATGAAATGCATACCTCTACTGCTGCTCGCACGGTCAGTTCAACAACTTTTCCCGCACCCAGCTGCTCTTGTGTGGTGTGTGTGTTCGTGTGTTTGTGTGGTATGTGTGTGTGTGTGCACAGGTGTGTGTGACTGTGTGTGTGTGTGTGCACAGGTGAGTGTGTAGGCGTGCATGCATGTGTGTGTGTAAAAGGTCCTTATTGTAACCATTTCTACATTTATAAGTATGTGTGTAGTTTTTTTATTGTTTGTTTGTTTGTTTGTTTTGGTCCAAACTGATGGTTCAACCATTATCACAGTTTGAATGGATATGTCTTGAGACTAGATACATAGATGAGGCAAATGATGTTCATGCCCTCTGTGCTTGTAGGGAACCATTCCACAGTCTTGGCCCTACAGTCTTATAGGACTGAGAGCCATAAGTCATCAGTCACTTTTGATTAACAATTAGGATAAATTAATGAAGAAACTGAACAAACTCTCAGGGAAAGAGCTTTTTGAGATGTTGTTGGTGATGGATTGGCACATGACCACTTGAGCATCTTAATTCGTGTATGCCATCACACAGCAAGTTAGGGAAGTTATGGGAGAATCATTCAGGCACCATCACTTTGGCAGTAGTGTTCAGGAGACACAACTGACCACATATGCATGTATACATTTGTGTATATGTGCATGTGTGGTGTTATTTGAGCTTCAGTCATTTCATGTTCAAGAGTAATGTACAGCCAGAACCACTCCATGCCCTCTGAGCAGCAGGAACCCCTGGCTGCTGAGCTTTGGGTGGCTGCTCTTGAAGTTTCATTGTCAGAAAGATGAATGCCCAAGGCAGACTGACGGGTACCTTGCATACACGGTGTTGTCGGTCAACATGCTGCTGTATGTTTTGTCTGTACACACCACCACAAAGGAAGATGTGCATGCATGGATGCTCACATATACACATGTTTGCGTATGTGTGATGGTGTGGGTGCAAGTGCGTGTATGAGAGACAGTCTGACAGACAGACACACATACCAAGAAAGAGTGAGGGCATTCCTTAAGCCATTGTGCATTTCTGTTTTTCAGGCTGCAGGCTGTGTTATTGAACTTGCATTCAGGGTTGCTGCTGGTGACTTGAAGGTAGGCTATCTTTTTCTTAGGTCATATTATATAACCATTCTTTGCTTGAAATTGATTAAACTTTCAGAGAGAATGGTGTCCATGTATTTGTGGGAAAGTGCATAGTGCAAAAGTGTTTCAAGCAATACTTCTTATATGAGAAGGGCCAGCTGAACATGGTGACGTTTGTGGTGTGATCTACTGAATGAGTTGTCTACATCAGCTTTAACACCTTGAGCCTAGTTTTGGCACCGGGTGGCCCCACATACTGCGGGGGGCAGGTACTCCATATGGAGAGTCGTGAGGATACGCAAGCTGTGGATGGTTTTCAATTCATCAACCTATATAAAAGCACAGCGTTTAGCTCACTTTGATATTGACTGTTGAAAGTTTAAATACCTCATTTTTCAGTTTGTTGACAGTTGCATGTCGGGAACATGAATTTGACTCCTGTTGCTGTTCCCACCCCTGCTCCACTCATTCACCCTAACTGCCTTTCCTGCTTCATTTTACCTTTCACTTTCTCTGTCCATGATTACTTTCATTGGCCTCTCTTTGTCTATGTACTTTCATTGCTGTGACTTAGACTGCTTTGACTTAGCTGTTGCTGTCACCCACAGAATGGCTACGCTGTGGTTCGACCCCCTGGCCACCATGCTGAAGCAAGCCAGGCCATGTGAGTACTTCTGTTTCTTCTATGCAAGGAAAATAACTGTCAGCAAAGAACTGAGTAATTCAGGACTCCATTTCTCAGGTTTTTTGCCTGTAGCATTTTTGTCATGCTACCAGTACAAGTCATCTTAATGATTATTCTAACAGTAGGAAATAATTTTGTATTTCATCTTATGTAACATTTCTCACTTCTATGAGATGATGAAACCCTATCATGGTCTTCATTTCTGTTATGTGGTTTTTTTGTGTGCAGGGGCTTCTGCTACTTCAATTCAGTGGCCATTGCTGCCAAGCAGCTGCAGGAGAAAATGAAGCTGAGCAAGATTCTCATTGTTGACTGGGTAAGTGCTTGCTTCTCCTCTCTGATCATCCTCAAGAAATTCTTGCTTTTTGCATTTTTTACAAGTAATCGAAACTTCTTCTCTTGCATGTTTCTGCTTTAACTGTGTCGATGGCTGTAGCTGTTGATGTGTGTTTTTGTGACTCACTTCTCACGTTTCAAGATGCATTGTTCCATGTGCTGTTCTAATCTGAGAAGTTTGTATTGCTATTAACTTTACAATTTTCCAAATAAATGATGAATATTAGACTAATGCTGCCCTGCAGGATAAAATGAAGTCTTCAGTCATACACAGATCAATCTTTCCCTTTTTTTAAATCTTTGCTAAACAGAGATGAGTACTCATGCTGGAAACTGGTTTTGCTTTCTGCTCAAACAGGATGTACACCATGGCAATGGAACTCAACAAATGTTCTACACCAACCCCAATGTGCTGTACATCTCACTCCACCGTCACGACAATGGCAACTTCTTCCCTGGCACGGGTGCTCCAGACGAATGTGGTCAGGAGGATGGAGTGGGCTTCAACGTCAACATTGCCTTTGGAGGAACCCTGAACCCTCCCATGGGAGATGCAGAGTACTTGGCAGCCTTTAGGTAGGCATGACTATCTACCAGATCATGCAGTCAGCTCTCCTCCTCCTCCTCTCCCTCCTCTTCTTCCTCCTCCTCTTCTTCCTACTTCTCAGCCTCCTCCTCCCTTCTCCCTCCTCCCTCCTCCTCCTCCACCTCCCCCTCCCCCTTCCTCCCTCCCTTCTCCCTCTCTTCCTCTCCCCCCCCCCCCCCCTTCTCCTTCTCCTCCTCTGTCCCTCCTCCTTCCTCCTCCTCCACCTCCCCCTCCCCCTTCCTCCCTCCCTTCTCCCCCTCCTCCCCTCCTCCTCTTCCCCACTCCCTTTCTTCTCCTCCTCTGTCCTTCCTCCTCCTCCTCCTCCTCCATCTTTTTCCTCTACTTCATCTTTTCCCTCTACTTTTCCTCTTCTTCCCTGAGTAGTCTATGAGATGAATTGCTTTGGCATGCTTGGCCTGGCAGTACAAAAGAGTGCATGGAATTTTGTGCACTGCCCCAGTTGTCACTTTGTTGTAACTGACACGGGGACTCTCTGTCAGGGACTTGCTATGTCAGCCTGGCTGTATTGCTCAAGTTGCTGTCTTGACCATTGAAGCAGAGAACACTTCATCTACCAAGGTTAGTTTCCAGACTGGCTGTTGCTGCATATCCTGGTACCCTGACCATGCAGTTGGAAGTGAAGGTGATGCAGCATGCTGAACACCTCAGCCCGCTGATCATGTAGCTATGACTGGGGCACAACTGCCATGCATTGTGACTTACTAGAGCTGCCATTTGCAAGGTTTTATTATGATTGGAAATGTGAAATATTGAATAGCAGTGGTAACATAGTAGGTATCAGCATCATTTGAATGATGAGGTATGCCTATAGCTATGAATGAAGAAGGAATCCAGAAAGTTTGAGATCCATTTTATGACAATTGTTCAGTTTACAGTGGGGAACTTTTTCTTGAGCATTTACCTTGAGCTGTAGCGGGTGCCCTGTGTGCAACTCATATGCACTGTTGTCAATAATGGCATGACAGAGAGGTGCTTGTGATTGCAGGACAGTGGTGATGCCCATCGCACGATCCTTCCAGCCAGAGGTGGTGCTGGTGTCTGCAGGTTTCGATGCTGCTAAGGGCCATGCTCCACCCTTGGGGGGCTATGAGGTCACCCCTAACTGTGAGTCCACTCTGCTGCTTTGCCTCTCCACAAGCAGCCTCCACTCTGATCAAGGCATAAGCACCTAAGTAAAGTTGTGTGTACATTACAGAAAAATCCATGTGTGCAAGTAACGGAATGGCACCACAAGATTAGACCTTAAAACTCATTTTTCCTAGCATGCAAATGGTTTAATTTCAGAATTAATGACTTTTATCACACATTATTCCATCTGTTGATGTTTATTTTGTCAGTTGATGTCTTGAAGGGCCTTGAAAGTCAATCTCTTTGAGAACCCAGTGCCGTCTTGCATGGCAAGATTTTGCATCTCCTTGCTACTATCCTTGAGATAGAAGCCTGGCACACTCATGGCTTTAGTTAGCCCAATGCTCTTCGGTGCTGAGTGGAGAATGATGGCTTGTTGTGTAGCCAGTGATGAGAATGATGGCTTGCTGTGTAGCCAGTGAGGAGAATGATGGCTTGCTGTGTAGCCAGTGAGGAGAATGATGGCTTGTTGTGTAGCCAGTGAGGAGAATGATGGCTTGCTGTGTAGCCAGTGAGGAGAATGGTGGCTTGCTGTGTAGCCAGTGAGGAGAATGGTGGCTTGTTGTGTAGCCAGTGAGGAGAATGATGGCTTGCTGTGTAGCCAGTGAGGAGAATGATGGCTGTTGTGTAGCCAGTGAGGAGAATGATGGCTTGTTGTGTAGCCAGTGAGGAGAATGGTGGCTTGTTGTGTAGCCAGTGAGGAGAATGATGGCTTGCTGTGTAGCCAGTGAGGAGAATGATGGCTTGCTGTGTAGCCAGTGAGGAGAATGATGGCTTGTTGTGTAGCCAGTGATGAGAATGATGGCTTGTTGTGTAGCCAGTGATGAGAATGATGGCTTGTTGTGTAGCCAGTGAGGAGAATGATGGCTTGCTGTGTAGCCAGTGAGGAGAATGGTGGCTTGCTGTGTAGCCAGTGAGGAGAATGATGGCTTGTTGTGTAGCCAGTGAGGAGAATGATGGCTTGCTGTGTAGCCAGTGAGGAGAATGATGGCTTGTTGTGTAGCCAGTGAGGAGAATGGTGGCTTGTTGTGTAGCCAGTGAGGAGAATGGTGGCTTGCTGTGTAGCCAGTGAGGAGAATGATGGCTTGTTGTGTAGCCAGTGAGGAGAATGGTGGCTTGTTGTGTAGCCAGTGAGGAGAATGGTGGGTTGCTGTGTAGCCAGTGAGGAGAATGATGGCTTGTCGTGTAGCCAGTGAGGAGAATGATGGCTTGTTGTGTAGCCAGTGAGGAGAATGATGGCTTGCTGTGTAGCCAGTGAGGAGAATGATGGCTTGTTGTGTAGCCAGTGAGGAGAATGATGGCTTGCTGTGTAGCCAGTGAGGAGAATGATGGCTTGCTGTGTAGCCAGTGAGGAGAATGGTGGCTTGTTGTGTAGCCAGTGAGGAGAATGGTGGCTTGCTGTGTAGCCAGTGAGGAGAATGATGGCTTGTTGTGTAGCCAGTGAGGAGAATGGTGGCTTGTTGTGTAGCCAGTGAGGAGAATGATGGCTTGCTGTGTAGCCAGTGAGGAGAATGGTGGCTTGTTGTGTAGCCAGTGAGGAGAATGGTGGCTTGTTGTGTAGCCAGTGAGGAGAATGATGGCTTGCTGTGTAGCCAGTGAGGAGAATGGTGGCTTGTTGTGTAGCCAGTGAGGAGAATGATGGCTTGTTATGTAGCCAGTGAGGAGAATGGTGGCTTGTTGTGTAGCCAGTGAGGAGAATGGTGGCTTGCTGTGTAGCCAGTGAGGAGAATGATGGCTTGTTGTGTAGCCAGTGAGGAGAATGATGGCTTGTTATGTAGCCAGTGAGGAGAATGGTGGCTCGCTGTGTAGCCAGTGAGGAGAATGATGGCTTGTTATGTAGCCAGTGAGGAGAATGATGGCTTGCTGTGTAGGCAGTGAGGAGAATGATGGCTTGTTGTGTAGCCAGTGAGGAGAATGATGGCTTGCTGTGTAGCCAGTGAGGAGAATGGTGGGTTGCTGTGTAGGCAGTGAGGAGAATGGTGGGTTGCTGTGTAGGCAGTGAGGAGAATGATGGCTTGTTGTGTAGCCAGTGAGGAGAATGATGGCTTGTTGTGTAGCCAGTGAGGAGAATGGTGGCTTGTTGTGTAGCCAGTGAGGAGAATGGTGGGTTGCTGTGTAGCCAGTGAGGAGAATGGTGGCTTGCTGTGTAGCCAGTGAGGAGAATGCTGGCTCGTTGTGTAGCCAGTGATGAGAATGGTGGCTTTTTGTGTAGCCAGTGAGGAGAATGATGGCTTGTTGTGTAGCCAGTGAGGAGAATGGTGGCTTGTTGTGTAGCCAGTGAGGAGAATGGTGGCTTGCTGTGTAGCCAGTGAGGAGAATGGTGGCTTGCTGTGTAGCCAGTGAGGAGAATGGTGGCTTGTTGTGTAGCCAGTGAGGAGAATGATGGCTTGCTGTGTAGCCAGTGAGGAGAATGATGGCTTGCTGTGTAGCCAGTGAGGAGAATGGTGGCTTGTTGTGTAGCCAGTGAGGAGAATGGTGGCTTGCTGTGTAGCCAGTGAGGAGAATGATGGCTTGCTGTGTAGCCAGTGAGGAGAATGATGGCTTGCTGTGTAGCCAGTGAGGAGAATGATGGCTTGTTGTGTAGCCAGTGAGGAGAATGATGGCTTGCTGTGTAGCCAGTGAGGAGAATGATGGCTTGCTGTGTAGCCAGTGAGGAGAATGATGGCTTGTTGTGTAGCCAGTGAGGAGAATGATGGCTTGCTGTGTAGCCAGTGAGGAGAATGGTGGCTTGCTGTGTAGCCAGTGAGGAGAATGGTGGCTTGCTGTGTAGCCAGTGAGGAGAATGATGGCTTGTTGTGTAGCCAGTGAGGAGAATGATGGCTTGTTGTGTAGCCAGTGAGGAGAATGGTGGCTTGTTGTGTAGCCAGTGAGGAGAATGATGGCTTGTTGTGTAGCCAGTGAGGAGAATGATGGCTTGTTGTGTAGCCAGTGAGGAGAATGGTGGCTTGCTGTGTAGCCAGTGAGGAGAATGATGGCTTGTTGTGTAGCCAGTGAGGAGAATGATGGCTTGTTGTGTAGCCAGTGAGGAGAATGATGGCTTGCTGTGTAGCCAGTGAGGAGAATGATGGCTTGCTGTGTAGCCAGTGAGGAGAATGGTGGCTTGCTGTGTAGCCAGTGAGGAGAATGATGGCTTGCTGTGTAGCCAGTGAGGAGAATGATGGCTTGTTGTGTAGCCAGTGAGGAGAATGGTGGCTTGCTGTGTAGCCAGTGAGGAGAATGATGGCTTGTTGTGTAGCCAGTGAGGAGAATGATGGCTTGCTGTGTAGCCAGTGAGGAGAATGATGGCTTGCTGTGTAGCCAGTGAGGAGAATGGTGGCTTGTTGTGTAGCCAGTGAGGAGAATGATGGCTTGCTGTGTAGCCAGTGAGGAGAATGATGGCTTGTTGTGTAGCCAGTGAGGAGAATGATGGCTTGCTGTGTAGCCAGTGAGGAGAATGGTGGCTTGTTGTGTAGCCAGTGAGGAGAATGATGGCTTGTTGTGTAGCCAGTGAGGAGAATGATGGCTTGTTGTGTAGCCAGTGAGGAGAATGATGGCTTGTTGTGTAGCCAGTGAGGAGAATGGTGGCTTGCTGTGTAGCCAGTGAGGAGAATGGTGGCTTGCTGTGTAGCCAGTGAGGAGAATGATGGCTTGTTGTGTAGCCAGTGAGGAGAATGATGGCTTGTTGTGTAGCCAGTGAGGAGAATGATGGCTTGTTGTGTAGCCAGTGAGGAGAATGGTGGCTTGCTGTGTAGCCAGTGAGGAGAATGGTGGCTTGTTGTGTAGCCAGTGAGGAGAATGGTGGCTTGTTGTGTAGCCAGTGAGGAGAATGATGGCTTGTTGTGTAGCCAGTGAGGAGAATG
>JAWQFJ010000455.1:145922-158829 GCA_034096865.1 Theodoxus fluviatilis
TGTAGCCAGTGAGGAGAATGGTGGGTTGTTGTGTAGCCAGTGAGGAGAATGGTGGCTTGTTATGTAGCCAGTGAGGAGAATGGTGGCTTGTTATGTAGTCAGTGAGGAGAATGGTGGCTTGTTATGTAGCCAGTGAGGAGAATGATGGCTTGTTATGTAGCCAGTGACAATAGTGTGCAATGCTTTGCAGGCTTTGGCCACATGACTCGGGAGCTGATGGGACTGGCAGGAGGCAAGGTGGTGCTGGCACTGGAGGGGGGCTATGACATCCCTGCCATCTGTGAGGCTAGTCAGGCCTGTGTCCGAGCCCTCCAGGGTGATGAGGTGAGTTCTCCTTGTTGATTGGTGCCCATTTGGGTGCTGCATTGAACACGCACGCACCTGTCCTGTCTTCAGTTGTGTTATTGTTGTAGCTTCTGGAACCTTTTAAACATAATCGACAGTTATAGTTTTTTTTTTAATACACCAACCAGAGAGCTGAAGCCATTGCAAAAATTGCTTTAGTGCATCCTGCAGAAGAGGAGAAAGAATGAAGTAAATGATCATTTCATTTTCAACTCACTTGCGAATTTCACGAAGGGCCTGAACACTCGTCTGATTTCTCAGCGCTGTAGCATGCCTGTATGGTGCAAGAATGGCATGTTACAAAAACCACCACTTACATGCACGCATTCTGCCCTGGGCCGCTTCTCTTCTCCCATTTCAATATTTTTATATTGGAAGTTGAGGCCGTATATAGCCAACAAGGCTGATAACTCCATCCATCTGTCCATCTCCTCTTACTATCTTTCCTTGCCGTCTCTTCTCTTTCTCCTGTATCTCCACTCTTTCTCTTCTATTTGGTCATACATCTGTTTTATTCCTCCACTTGGTCTCTTTTCTTCCATGGCTGTGCTTATCACAATTTTAATTTTTTCTTCTTCTTCTCATATGAGTTTCCAGGTTTGTATGCACTTGGATTTCAGAAGTTACATAGTTTCGAAAACTTGTTGTCACCCCTGCAAAGATAGTAGTAATTTGCTTCATCAGTGAATGACGTGATCAGACGTGCAGTGTGTGAGGACGACTGGGTTGCTGTTTTGCAGCTGCAACCCATTGCCAAGGAGGAACTGTGCAAGCCTCCCTGCAAGCCTGCCATAGAAACCCTGGAAACCACCATCCAGATCCAAGGTATGTCTGCCTGTCATGTCTGTCTGTTGCTCTGCCTGTCTTGCCTGTCTGTCTGTCTGTCTGTCTGTCTGCCTGTCTGTCTTGCCTGTCTGTCTGTCTGTCTGTCTGTCTGTCTGTCTGCCTGCCTCTCTCTCTCTCTCTCTCTCTCTCTCTCTCTCTCTCTCTCTCTCTCTCTCTCTCTCTCTCTCTCTCTCTCTCTCACACACACACACACACACACACACACACACACACACACACACACACACACACACACACACACACACACAGACTCACTCATTCTGTCTCACTCATTCTGTCTCACTCCATTTTATACATACACTCGATGTGTGCTCATAAGCTCATTTTAACACCGACAAACCAAAGACTTTGGACTAACTAAAGCATGACTTGTGCCTGTTTTTAGGTCAACACTGGCCCAAAGTCAAGGACTACCTGCCCACCATCCCCTACTCCCTGATGGAAGCCCAGCGTGACAGTGATGAGGCTGCCACCTGCACTGCTTTGGCCTCCCTCTCTATGCTTCCTGCCAAGCGCAGGTAGGGAGGCAGATCTATTTGTACACATTGTTCATTGTTGGCATGGCAGACTTGAACCTCCAGAATGATACTCCCCATAAGACTATCTCCAAGAGCAATTTATGCCATTGACATTATTGTGCAGAGGCTAGGCAAGCAGAAAATACTTTAATTCCAGCATGACCCTACATTCAGAAATGAATTGTTTCCACTACCATGTGTGTTGCTTGACTGATGTGGCTCCATGGCTGCCCTACTCTCTCCTTACAGCAGCTCAGTGGAGCAGCGGGAGGCGGAGCCCATGGAAGAAGGCACTTAAGAGTGGAAACTCCTTCTTGGACAAACTTTTGACAGACAGCCCTACCACAGCCAGTGCAGGCAGCCAGCCTTGCTGACATGGCCTCACTCTCTGCAGTAGTGTCATCACTTAGTGCACCTGGAGTGGCCTGGCTACCAGCCTGGCCCCGACACCTGCCCACCTGGTTGTCCACTGCTCAGAGAGCTGCAGCCAGAGCCAGCCATCCCAGACAGGAGGGCACCGCCCGTCCCTGCCTGCTGCCCCGACTCCAGCCACCCACTGCAGCCCCCTTGTGTTTGATGCTGTGGTTTTGTGTTTCTTCTGTTAAGCTTCAACTGTAGATCCACGGCGGCTGGCTGTGCTGGACTCCGTTTCAAGTGAACTGAACTGTCGATGATGGTGACATTGCGACCTTGGATTTCATGATCTGTGTGGATTATTTTTTTGTAGAGCTATCTGTGATTTGCCCTCATCGATCACCAATCTTGTCATATGACGTGTTCGTGGAAGTGGTTATGTTGTCGATGATTACTGTTGTTATGATCATGTTGCTCCATGTAGCACCTCAAAAGAAAATAGACTTGAGTATTATTGGCCAATGGAAAATGAAGTGTGTGCATGCGAATTTTGTGGATTTAATGCACAGGCTGATTCATTTCTCTCTTTTGTTTTCCCTCTTTGTGGAGGGAGAGGAAGAAAGAACACTAGACAACAATTGAGTCTTGTATAATTATGGCAATTGTCATCATGCATGTCATCATAAATGTTTATA
Source organism: Theodoxus fluviatilis (assembly GCA_034096865.1). Taxonomy (NCBI): domain Eukaryota; kingdom Metazoa; phylum Mollusca; class Gastropoda; order Cycloneritida; family Neritidae; genus Theodoxus; species Theodoxus fluviatilis. Next base: position 148,681 of record JAWQFJ010000455.1, read on the forward strand.
CTTATTGCACTCAATGGTATGAGGCCCCCTTTGGTGTAGTCCTAAAGTTGACGTGAAAGTGGCTACAAAACTTCTCAGAAAAAACTAGATTGAGAGCATTTGGTGAAAGAGGTGATGAAACAAATAAATGGGTAAGGGTGTCCCATTTCTTTGTTTCTTTATTTCTTGATCACGGCACTTTTCCATCGGCACAAGCATGAATTTCATTCGCTAGATGATCATGATCAGTGAGCTTGAGATTGGACATTTCCATCTGTTCATGATGTGGACTTTCAGGGCTGCTACCTACTGCCAGTGTCTTGCAGCTTTTCCTGATACTCAGAGGTGTGTGTGACCTTTGACCAGTGCAGACTGAGCAAGTCCCAGAACTGGAAGGGGCCAGGGCCAGTAGCAGTCCGCAAGAACTGTGGCAACTCTGGCGCTGCTTCCACAGGCACGGAGCAGGCCCAGGGCCGCCTCCTTGCTCACGTAGCTGCAGCTCAAACAGCTGTGCTTGTCAAGGGTACAGTGGATGTTACCCACTGCAGCTTTTGTGTTTTGGTAAATGGCTTGCACTTTGTGAAGATCAGCATAGCTGTGGAAGGATTCCTTTGAAAATGAAAGAGAGAGAACCTCAGCTATGGATTTTTGATCTCGGTGCATTGCAATGGCCAGTCAACAAGTGTAAGGGAATTGCGTTTTCGTAGCAAGGGCCAAAGCCAACAGCAAACTCCTTCTACTGAAGAGTACAAGGAATAGAAACCTTTTGTCGTGAAAGTAAAGGGTTTACAAAGGGCCTACACCATGGTTATGTTTATCACATACCTGCTTCTGATGAGGCTGCACAGCACTGCAGATTTCGTTGACTTATTTGCATTGAGCTTTCCCCCCCTCCCTGCTGTGGTTGCCATTATTTGTCAGCTACTCAATGTGGATGTTGTCAGATGTGTTGAAGAACACATTATTCTCACTTTTTGATATTATGCCATTATCATTGACTGTCTTCTCTGTGGCTGATGTGAATACTGTGTATTGTGGAGACCAAGTCACTTTGTCATCACCCCTAGGCCATCAACTCACAATGGACTGCCCGGTTCGAGAGGGCAGTGTCAGTGGGCCAGAAGCCTCCAGCCGCCCTGTACCCAATCCCGACTGTACATAGACTCAACTTGTTGACAAGGGACCGAAATTTGTGATGTCAAATGGTCAATAACTGGTTTTGTGACTTCTGCTGTGTGTAGTTGAAGAGACTTCATGGGAAATGACCATGAGTTCTGATGGAGGAGACAGTGTATGTTCTCAGTTAGGTCCATGTATACTCTGCACAGTTAATCTCATTTGTGGGTGTTCAGTGAAAATTATTTACAGACCATAATAATGTATCACTTGTTTTCTGTGTTGAGTCGCATCCTGTACAGAAATTTGCATTATACATGACGTAACTTCTGTGACTTGAAAGGGAATTCCCGTGAATTCAACCATTCATTCTGGACAAACTGTTCTGCCTCCTCTTTTCTCATTAGTCCTGTAACACCATTAGATAGTCATATAATGTTGACAAGTCTAGTCACAAAATTATTTTTCTTGTCTCGTTCATGAGTTGCTTCATCAACCAGATGTCTTATCACCATTGACGTGCTTGCCGACAGACCGACCTGACATTTGGGGAAGCTGGTCAGACTTGACTGACAGCCTGACGAAGCAGCTTAGCTTCCTGATGGAAGCCCTACTCAGTAGTGACCAAAGGACCAACTGACAGCCAAGACCAGATAACCACTTGACTGACCCATGCTGCCCCCCCGCCCCCACATCGTGAGTGAAGTCATTCATTGTTCTTGTTGTTTTATTCGTGTGTACATCACTGCATTTATACTTTTTTTGACTTGCACAATTTGTTATCTAGATAAGTGGAACCTATTTTTGCATAGTCAATAGATTTGAATGGTACATATGTGTTACCTTGAAGAGCCTTTCCCATCTTCCATATTGCTGTGACTTGTGCATACGTGATATTAACCCCTGTTCTGCTTGTGCCATGCTTTTTTGACTACACACACTCTACTACGCATGGGACCAGCAGGACAAGGGTTAGGCAAATAAATGTACATTTGGCACTTCACCTATCATCATCCCTTCCCCTTTTTCTGCACTTGCTCACACCATACTACCATCTGCCCTGTAGAAGCCTCCGTGGACACGGGCCTCACCCCTTGTCCACACTATGGTGACAGTGTCATGTGGAAAAGTCAACAAAGTCACTCTGCAAGGGTCAACTTTGCCATCTTGTCATTCTGATTTTCTGCCTTTCTGTACATGTCATTTTCTGTCTCCCCTTGCCCTTCTCCCCCCAAAAAGCTCCACCTTGTTTTCCCTGTGAAAACTCATCCCCCACCAGGCTGCGTGCTGGTGCACCCTGTACAGAAGTGAAGCCTGATGCCTGCCTGCATGCAGTACCTGTGGTCGGCCTTGTAATCTGCACTTGAACTTATTCATCTGGTGTCCTGTGAATTTTTCAAATGGCATCTTGTTGGAGCTTGCTCTATCTACAGATGCTGACTACTGCATCTATTGTGTCTAACTACTCATCACACCCTTCCCACAAAGAGGGAACTGGGCTGAGTGGCCTCATAGAAGGTCCAAAACCCACCCCTCACCGCCCCCTGCCAGATACCCCTGACCCCTGAAGTGCAGGGTGCCGATACTTCAGCAACTCTTCCCTAGAGGAATGTTCCAAGTGGACTGACACCATTGGAGCAACAACTGCCACCACACCAGCTTGTGAGTGAGAGATGTCTTGTGGGGTCAAACTGTACATTATTGGTCACCTTGGGTCTGTGAAGACTGGGGATGAAGTGTGCAAGGAAAAGTCATGCAAGTCAAGCGGAGGGATTGTGAGCTGGTATTTTTTCAGTAGGCTTTTTTGTGTTGCTTTAGACTTCTCTTTTTGAATTGTAGTGGATTTGTCAGTGGAAGGAGTAGCATGGAGGTTTTCATATCCATCACGTTTTGCATAGATGAACTTTGCCAAAGCTTTTTGTCAACAGATTGTGTCCAGAATGTGCGGAAGCTTCAAAAAGTGAGCTAGTGATGTAGACAAGGAAAGTGACATGGCCATCCACTCGTTACAGGAAGCATTATGAGTGTAGTATTGTTGTGTTTTTGGTGATATGTGACCATGCCATCATGGTCTTGATTTGTGCCAAAGACAACAGGACAGCTATTGTGGATGGAGGTATGAAGTCTTGCTTTGTGAGCTGGTCAATTTTGCCTTATTCATGATGGGTTCTTTTCCTCCCTTGACTGGGACTTTTCTTCTGATGAATGATTAAACAACCTGTCATAGTTGGACATTGTGAAGTGTTTTTGGAATGGAGTGCTGCCAGCTACTGCGACATTGTTCATTGTCTTGAGACATCATTCCTGACAGGAGGCAGGAGATTTTTTGTTGACATGATCCCAGATTGTAGGGATTGGGTTTGTCTCTCATAACAAGTTTCCCTTGCACAATCACTTGTCTGGATGGATTGCAATAGAGAAAAGACTTGAAGTCTTTGAGAAGTGGCTGAAGATTTTCTTGTTGCTTGTCAGTGACCCGTATAATTCCAACCATGGTAGGCGATAATGTACATACAGTTTTGATGACATTATGTTTTGTCCGCAAAGACATGTGGTGTCAGGATTTTCTGATGTTTGAAAGACCGCAATTTAAACTGTATTTTGATAGTTGTCTAAAGTATTTTTCCTAAGAGGATTAATATATTGATGAAAAGTAATGTTTACTTGTGTAGGTATTTTGTCAATGTTTTGTATATTTTAAAAATTCTGTAAATTTGAGGTTTATTTGTATTTGTAGGTACACCACTCTGTCTTCATATTCATGTTCAGCAGTGCTACCTGCAGGCATTTGCTTTCACTGGTGTAGTACTGGTCTGTCGGTGTCAGGCATCCCTTGCTGTTTGCTGGTAGGGAGGTTTGCCGCAGTGGTGCTGTGCAGTGCAGAGAATGGGAAATAGGGATGCTGGGCGAGCTGGCAAGAACTGACAGATAGACAGGCATAAGGAGAAAGCTTGGAGTTATTTCCCCTCAGCATGGAAGTTCTTGGATTTTGCTTGGTGCTGGAAGATCTGATTCCATCTGCAACTGATCTTTGAAGCTGATGAAGGGTTATGCTGTAAGAGCTCTTTGGGTTTGACTGAGAGTCAAGTTAAGTGTTGTGTAGAGTGCATTTCAAAGGCTGTCGCTCAGTCCCATGGAAAACTCTACAAGTTCCCTGTTCAAGTGTGAACATGCTGTATATGGTTCCTTTTTATGGTGAATTATTCATGGATTCTAGTACTCGACCTCCACCCTCCCCAGTGATGCCAACTGGACATTGGCAATGGTGGAGGAAAGTTGAAGACCCCAAGCTGCCCAACACATTGACCAAGTCGTTGCTTAAGAACTGGATGACCAACAGTAGAACACTTCTCAAAACAAGTTGAGAAATGCAAATATTCTATGGTAAATTTCAAGCAAAACATGACAATGTTTGCTCTAAATTTGGTAACAATAAGAACTTTTCAAATTTGTGGCAAGCATTGTCATGATTGGCTTAAGTTTACCTTGTGCTCTAGTGTTTATGGAGTAGCACCCCTGCATGAGACTTCAGTGACTTTGCTCTGAAAACAGCAGTTGGTGTTCAGAGCAATTCAAAATACGATTCACGGCTGTTGGACACTGATCTGTGCTGGTAATAGTTGTAATTTTGGCTTTTGAAAAATTTGCAGAAGTTGTCACGAATGAATGATTTTCTAGTCCAGGTTGAAAAGTGTAGTCTTTCAATGTCGTTTTCAACTTGCTTTGAGGAGTGGTCATCACAAGGTGTTGGCACAGATGCACACCTGGTCTGGAGAATACAGGTGACTGTTGAGCAAACCCAGCTCTAGCCCATTTCCAGCCTCCAGCAGTCCAGCATCTGAAAGGCATTCTGGATTCTCGCCATGCAGCAGTAGGGTTAAGATTGTTCAAGTGTAGAGATTGGAACAGAACAGACCTGGTCTGGTACCTATTCAGGCTAATTCTCCCTATGGTGACAGTCTATACACAGCTGGACTCCTTTTCCGCCCAGGATGTATCGTTTTGACCAGTATCCAGTACAGCTTCAGAGTGAGCATAGGACGACTACCGGAAAATTCCGACTGGACAGCTGCATTTGACACTGCTCAGGCATGGAGGGCTACTTGAGAGCTACTGTGGTGGCCTGTTGTGTACAGACCCATGTCCTCAGCTACTTGCTCAGTAGGCCTCTTTACCCAGTAAACTTGAAGTGTTGACGCCCATGCTTGTCTCCTCACAGACGTTTTTGTTGTTTCCTTGCTGTCAACTCCACTCTCGTGGACTGCAGCTCTGCTATTTGCCAGAACAGCCTACATGCATAGTCCTTTTTGCAGACAGCCTCCTCGGGAGACCTTCTTCCTACCAAAACCCAACCCTCCCCTTTCCCCATCATTAAGCTTGCTGTCCATCTGCTTTTGACCCACCCCCACCCCCACCCCTTAGAGCTGTATGATCTGTTGGTCGGTGATGTAGTGCTTCTCTCCCCATTCACTGTACAAATGATCGTCATCTCATTGTGAGTAAAGTTTTGTTGTCACTACTTTTGCTGTTGATTTGTTTTGTATTTTGAATGGGGCAGATTTGTTGTCAGAGATGCCTATGCGTTAAAAACCTAACGGTGTCTGCTTGTCAAAAATCAGATTGGTTCCCCTCTCAAATACAGAGGAGAAATTGTGTACCTCGCAGTCATAGCTGAGTGACTCTGCCGGCATCAAGTAAGCAATAGATAAGAAAACAATCAAGTGCTATTGTAAACAGACGCAATTATTCTAAACTTTGAATGAACCCAGATTTTTCCCGTCCCAGGGATAGAACCACGGCACTGTGTCTCGCAGTTCGTCCAACTCCAAAGCATGTTTCAAGATACGAGTAGAGGATGACCATGTATGACTGGTATATTATAGACAATTTGGAAGGGAAGGGAAGTTCCTGTAAATACTTTATTTTTCTGCTTTGGCACGTCGTAGACGTCCAACCAAAGCTAATGCATCATACAGAGGGGTAGTAGGTGCATCGTAGATGTTCACCAAGAACCAACGCACAGCAGGAATTACCCGCAAGGACAGATTTACTACACAAGGTTGCAGCCAGTATAACATTGTCAATATATTTAAATAAACCCATAGTTTTCCCGTCCCTGGGATAGAACCACGGCACTGCGCCTCGCACATCGTCCAAACCCAAAGATTTCAGTGCAGAAATTGTAGGGTCACAGGTGAATCCATTGAGCAGAGGGGTAAACTGGTTTGTGGCCCAACAGTGGAACTCCTTCCCACTCTTCAGTAATGGATTTATCCTTAGCCCAACAAAGGAACTCCTTTTTTGGTCGGTCCATGGACGAATCAACTGCTGAGGAGAAGGATAGGAAAGAGTTCTGCTGTTGGGCCACAGACAAGCACACACCCCTTTTCAGTAGTAGATTCGCCTGTGGCTCAAAAAAGGCGTCTTGACCGAGTTCAGAAGATGCACAAATGGCAGCCCAACCTGACATCCTTTTCAATGACAATATTCAGAAAAGATTCCTTACACAGGTCACCCTAGTGGACGCGTCCGGACCACAGCATCTGAATGGCTGCGGTTTGCGGGGTTTTGTTTTTGTTTTTATCGAATCTTCTTATTCTTTTGTCAGGGATTAACTGACCAAGAACACTTGCCAGTCAGATGTGGCCCGCCAGCTTCGCTGTCTTTTCCACACCCCTCTCCTCGGACGAGTCCACTAGTGTGGCCCGTGATGGAATCCTTTTCCAAATATCCCATACAACTCGTCCACATGGGACGGTTCCATTAGTAAGGGAAAATGGGTGGGTGGGTTGCAAACTGTAACACTGGCTAATGGGGCCATAGCTTCGGAACTCTCTACGCTATTTCTTCTACCGCCCCACGACCGGGGTGAATGGGACGTTCCAGAGGGTAACAAGAAATTCACAGAAAGCATGCATTCGCCAAGGACTGGTCCATTACTACAGAAAAAGTGCTATGTTCGGTCTTGTCCTGTCACCCCTCTAATTAGACTATTCCTTGATATTCAAGTGAAGTTCATGCAAAGCATGCTCAAATTCGAGAATGAACTAAATTCTGATGCAAATAATGCAAATGTGCATGCACAAAGACCGTTTCAAGGTTCTGTCTTTCCTCCCAGCTCTCTAAATGGAGCATTCCACGATTTTCTCGTGAATTTCATGCAAATCATGAAAATCGTGCATGCGTATAGAATGGATCAATGCACTGTCTTTTCTTCAATCCTTCTAAATAGAACATTCCACGATTTTCACATAAAGTTCATGCAAAGCATGCACAAAGACCGTTCCAAGGTTCTGTTTTTCCTCCCAGCTCTCTAAATGGAACATTCCACGATTTTCTCGTGAATTTCATGCAAAGCATGTACAATTTTGAGATTGCACTAAAATATCGTGCAAATCATTCAAATCATGCATGTATATAGAATGGTCTTTTCTCCAAGCCTTCTAAATAGAACATTCCACGATTCTCACGTGAAATTCATGCAAAGCATGCTCAATTTTTGGAATGCACTAAATCCTCGTGGAAATCATGCTTCTTGTGAAATGTGTGCTTTCAAACTGTTCTTCCTCCTTTCCCCCTTTTGGATGGTACATTCTATGCTTTTCATGCGAAGTCGTGTTGAGTGGGACTAGTCCATCTGTATACGAGGTGAGGAGCATTGTTGAGGACCCTTACAACGACATACGCCAATGACATCAACTTACCATCCCTTCAGCAGGGACAGTCCATTGCATCTTGAAAGTTGTGCATGCATTTAGGACTAAACCATTGCCCAAGAGAGGTTAGGGTTGGGTGGATACAAACTGATAAATGAAACTCAGTATTTGTTCGTCTTTCCTGCGCACGGAGCAGTTGATGATAATTCCAGCAGGCCTGTGTTCACAAGGAACAGGTCTATTACAACGGTGAGGATGTGTTTGTTGCAACTTTGCTTTCTTGACTGAATCGAAGCCTCGCTTTGGAATGGGCCACACCCCACTTCCGATGACCACCCACTCATATGGAATGATCCATAAAGTCACGTGATAATTATGCACATTTGTATTGCTTCGGACTGGTACATTTTCGGGGGAGGGGAGGGGAGGGGGGGGGGGGGGGGGGGGGGGGGGAAGAAGGGATGTCATTTCATACACAATCGCCACAGCAGAGGGACATAGAATCTCCAAGATGAAAACTCGATGAAAAATGGTGAGATACAATTAAGTAAGCAAGAAAAATGAAGAAATACAAAAGCATTCAGTGAAATTCGTCTAAAATTTATTTCACAGAGGAATGGTTCATTCGTCAGCAGATCCTACTCAAAACCATGCTGCCAACCCCGGTAGTGTTCGTCAATCTATGAACAGATCTGGAAAATCCTACAAAATTAAGTGACGTTCGACCTATACAGTGCATTCGTCGATCTACAAATAGAACGCTTCTTTTCATTTCAATCGACCGGAAATTTCCCGATCTGTCTGTAGATCATAGTCCGTTCTATGTTTGGATACACGTAATAACAAAAATCGTTCTCTGTATTAAAAGATATTGGGAAAAGCGCCCGTTGATATGAATAGATCTGGGAAACTTCTGATCTAATTGTAGAAAGAAGCGAACCAACTGTCCAATCAGCATAGCGCAAAAAACTTTTGGCATCAGATCTATCAATATCGTCGAATGAAAGTATCAACGACGCACACTGTGTTTAGACACAGGGTTTTTTACCGTGACACACAGCGCTGACAGCGATACATGAGGGGTGTGCGTTGCTTTACTTGGACCGATAATCGACAAGTAGTACTCTTCAGAAAGTGAAATATAATATAATAATTTCATCATAAAATATTTTCGCCATTTTCGATTGCTTCTCTCCGTGGCAAAGACATTCACAGCTGTTGAGTTGTTGGGGCGTTGGCGCCCCTGCAGTGGACCCTCCCCCTTGTGGTCTGGACGTAATGACAGGCCCACTGCGTCTCTCTACGCGATTCGTAACAGGTGATTGTTCTTTTCAATGGCCTTATATAGCTTACAAAGGCTGATAGGTCGTAAATTTCACTCCATCCATCCATCCATCCGACCTTGCACAGCATCTCCTTACAAGAGAAAGCTACATACGACACAACACTAGAAACCATTGTAGCAATATGTCCTTAAATTCTTAATTAACACTTGCAAACTAAAGAAAAACAAAATCGTGTTAAAAACCGCATCAACCTTCCAACATCCCCTTTTTCGTGCCAGTAGCTTTTGGAAAAGCTTCCATAAACGGGCCACACGAGTGGACTCGTCCGAGGAGAGGGGTGTGAGAAAGACAGCCAAGCTGGCTAAAAAACACAAACTGGCGGGACACAACATCTGATTGGCTGCGTTTTATCGGGTTTTTTCGAATCGTCAGATTCTTTTGTCACTCTAGGTATGAATCACTGCGAATTCACTGAGAAATAGCCAACCAAGGTCACTTGCCAGTCAGATGCTGTTGCTTGCCAGCTTGTGTGGCCGCCAGCTTGGACGTCTTTCCACGCCCCTCTCCTTGGACGAGTCCACTAGTGTGGCCCGTTTAAGGAAGCCTTTCCGAACATTTCACATGAAATCCTGCAGTAAGCGCTGCAGTGTTTGGTAGAAATCAATTGCATGAAATGGAAGAGCAGGCAGGGGTCGTAGCTATTGGAAGAATGCGGTGGTGGGTGGTGGTGGGGTGGGGGGGTGAGGTGGGTGGATGGATGGATGGAGTTTTACGACTTGTCAGCCTTTGTAGACCATTAAGCACGAAGATCACTAGAATAGTTTAGGAGTAAGCGCTAATCAAGTCATGATGTCCCTATTTATTTGCTTCTTACGAATCGCGTAGGGAAACGCGGTGGGTGTATTCTAACCCTCGACTCACAGGAGGAGGTGGGGGTGGGGGGTGGGGTCGGGGGTGGGGTGGGGGTGGGGGTGGGGGGTGAGAGAGGGCAATAAGCCGCTCCATCAGTATTCAGCGGGATGTTCTATATCATTGGATGATATTTTATAGAATGCATTTTGTTATACTCTTGTCAAGCATTGACATTACTAACTAAAAGAATTCATTTTCTC
>JAWQFJ010000456.1:0-7500 GCA_034096865.1 Theodoxus fluviatilis
TGTAAATTGTTATGTTGACGCGGTATGTGGAAGTTGTCTTCCTTGACTCGAGCGTCACCGTTACCGCTTGGTGGCGCGCGTGACCCTAATTTCGCCGGAAGTGACCGGATGAACCATCTTATTGTAGAGGGTCTTTGGTCTCACTCTACCTTATTTATTGTCTCTAAGCTCGTTCGACGCAGATGAACTATGGTATTTTTAATGTTTATGAAAACTCGGGTTTTTAAGCAAAATAAATTCTCAGGCTGCTGATAGAGACGTTTTCAACAATGATGTAAAGGAGGACGAGGAGAGGCAGAGAGGCGAACCAGAAATAATGAATGGATGGATAAGGCCTTACGGTCACACATCCACTGTTGGCAGACAACGTCAAGCCATCAACAACACAAAAGACACATTGGTGTTGCTCAGAATGTGAGATAGTCAAGCATTCGTTTTCCTAATCATTCGCTTTTGCGAATCTATCTGAGTGGCGCAGTGATTTTTACCCCCTGGTGATTGGGGGTCAAGAATTGACCCGTCGCGTCTCCCTATGTGATTCGTAAATCGAGACTGGACTTGCTCCTACTGCAACCAGCTCTCGAGGCTTTCGTAGTCAATGGCCTTACATAGCCTACAAAAGCTGATAGGCTGTGAAACTCCATTCATCATCATTCCCTAAGCAACTAGAACACTCCGAGAGAGCAAACCTCCACCAAGGAAGCCACACGTTATTTTTCGTGGTCTGCATAATTTATTCAGGCAGGATGTTTTGCTAGCCACTTGCCTGTAGCTACGAAGTTTACTGCATTTTAGTGATAGAAACTTTCAGTGAAAGCGATTTCTGAGTGCCAAACGCATTCGACGACGTCATCAATAGCTTGACGTCATCAACTTTGCAATAACATTTCTCCTTTTGGTCACATTTCTAACATAAGATAACTAATAACCTCCAAAATTTAATGAATTATTATTATTTGAGTAAAATTCCCATCTTCTACCAATTTTCTGTAGCATATCTTTTGAACTTATTGAGTTATTTTGCTGAATAACTAATTAATTAACTGAGTAACTAACTGATCGACCGGCCGACCGGCCGACCGACCGACGGGAAAACACAACTTTCTGGGCGGCAGTGATGAGGGAGGGTAGCCAGGAAGAGGCGAAGCAGAGGAAGGCAGGCAGAGGAAGGCAGGCAGAGCGAGGCAGGCAGAGGAAGGTAGGCAGAGGCAGGCAGGCAGAGGAAGGCAGGCAGAGGAAGGCAGGCAGAGGAAGGCGGGCAGAGGAAGGCAGGCAGAGGAAGGCAAACAGAAGCAGGACGCAGCAAAGACAAGGCGGGTAGACCGCACCTTCCCGCACGGCCAGGTTCATGCTGCGCAGCTCTCCAGTAGGGAGGGCCCGACAATGGTAAATGCCTGCATCCCGCAGCGAGGCTCGGCGGATCATGTACTCGCTGGTCATTGAGCGGTCAGCCACGTTCAGGGACTTGCTGATGGACACACGACCAGGCTCCGCGCTGGCCACAGCGTTGTTGTGGTACCACATGATGTCTTCCGGCACAGTGCGGGGTAGCCTGACCTGGCAGGTGAAGGTCACTGCCTCTCCCTCCTTGGCGGAATCGGTACCGGTCAGAGACACTGGGGCAACAAGAGGTTGTAAGATTCAGGGTAAGGTAAGATGGTGGATGTGCAGCATGAGATCTATATACTGGAATGCAGAAACCCCCCAAAAGAACCAACCAACCAGCTAACAAGCAAACCAACCAACCACCCCACCCACCCCAATCCAACCCGACCCTACCCAACCCAACCCACCCCACCCCACCCAACCCTACCACACCCAAACCAACCCCGCACGCACGCACGCACGCACGCACGCACGCACACACAATGGCACAAACAATGGCACACACAAGCACACACAAAGAGGCGCGCGCACACACACACACACACACACACACACACACACACACACACAAGCACACACACACAAACACACACACACACACTCTCTCTCTCTCTCTCTCACTCAGGTACAAGATGATATTAGTCTTCCATGTTAGATTTCTCCTAGCCTCACTGTCACTCACCCGTGACTGTAGTAGCCAGGCTCTCAGTGGTGGGCGCGGGGGTAGTGGTGGTGGGGGCCGCGGTGGGTGAGGGAGTCAGCACCTTGAGACACTCCGCCTCGCACTGGTCACGTGACATGAAGTTGTTGCCGTTGCCCATGCAGCCGCCGTAGTTGAAGGTGCGGCAACCTCCGTGGCGAGCGTCGTAGTACCAGCGCGTCAGCCGCGCACGGCACGGCCCCGTCACGGACGGCATGTCACACACGCTGGCGGGTTCGGGGGTGGCTGGAGAGAAGCGAATGAAGGTGAGGGTCTGCGGGAGAGTGTGTCTGTTTTCAACTGACTTAGAAATTTCGGAAAAGATGGTCTCTTTGACGTACCAGAAGCAAAGGCCTGCCGCCAGTAAGGAAAGGAAATCACAGGAGTTTACCTGCGGCGCACGGTTATACTGATGCGTGAGAAATTTTGCGACAAGAGTCAAGGAGGAGTTAGCTCCCTTTGATTAGAGTTACGTCCCTTGTTCTGATTGTTTCTTATGAAGAGTTGTTCTCGTCTTTATCGAAAACAATCATCATTCATTAAAATGAATGATATATTAAAAAAAACCAAACAGAGCTAGTCTGGTGCAAGGTACGTCACTGATTCGCATGATCTGTACGAGTATTCTTACAGAGACGTATGCTTATTGACATAGGCATTTTCATTCCCATTTACACATGGCTTGCTGTTTCTCACTCGTAACACTTAGCACGCTTTTATATTAAAATGTCAAATACAGCACAACATCGACACCTACACACAACGTGAGTAAGAAGAAACAATGTAAGCATTTTTGTTGCCCCAAACTTCGAAAGCAGACTACTATCACCACTACTACCACTACCACTAACAATACTACTACTACTACCACCACTACTACTACCACTACTACTACTACCACTACTACTACTACTACCACCACTAATACTACTACCACTACTACTACTACTACTACCACTACTGCTGTGGATACGAGCACAACGACAACACTCTTTTTCCAATATTAATGATTATTTTCACCACTTCTTCCATTAGAATTATACATCAGAGGCATATCATACTAGGATAAATCGAACAAAGAATGTATCTTTAAGTGTTCGCAAAGAGGGGGGGAGGGGGAGGAGGAGAAGAATGGGGTGGGGAGAGGAGGAGATGAAAGAGGAAGGGGAGGAGGAGGAGGAGGGGTGGGGAGGAGGAGAGGGAGGAAGGGGGGAAGAGAAGGAGGAGGGAGGGGGGAGGAGGAGGGGGGGGGGGGGAGGAGGAGGAAGGGGAGGGGGGGGGAGGAGGGGGAACAAGGAGGGGGAGGAGGAGCAAATACGGAACAGTGAACGATCCAAAGATCAACTAAGCAACGAAAGAGCTGTTAATGACAAGCATTATTTCTGTAGCAGTACACAAATCATTCACCTCGTGAAAATGTGTCGCCTTGTATACAAAAAGGAAGATAAGTGCACTTAAACGTGTTAACTGAAGGTTTACATAGCATATTCGCACAGAAGAAAAGTCGCAGTGGACATCGCCTGCGATTTTCCTTGTATATTCTGATAATCCTGACATTCCGTCATTCAGTCTGGATACTGGTTTGCTGAGTGCGTGACACAAAGCCATGTCTACATGGATGTGGGCAGCTGCTGAACAAAGGAACACTCCCTGGCAGGCTCGACTGCTCTCATTTCGCTCCCTCCACGTAACGTTAACATTGTTTGCACTCTGCTAACAAACTCCACACAAGCGACCTGACTGTCTGGCACCTTGAGAAACTGTTCATCAGCGCCTGTGTTTGATGAACCGCAGAGAGCGCGAAGAGAAGCGAGCAATCTTTTTCCTAGGATCTTTGTTTCAAGTCTTGCTGGAAATGATTCATGGAAACAAACGCATATCTCGCAGAAGATGGTATCTGAAGAGTTTGGAAGCCCCTTAGGTAAACTCACTTTCTTGCTGACTGAAATTGTTCTGTGTTTAAACATTATTACTGCATCTTCTCCACCCAGAAGGACTTTTTAACATTTACTCTATTTTTTTGAAGAACAAGGAACCTATATATCAGACATATAGACACAGAGTGGAGGGGGTGGGGTGGGGGTTGGGGGTTGGGGGTAGAGGGACCCTCAGTAGGGGGACACCAAGAGGGACTTGGTTGATTTTGGCATTTGGAACTGCCCTAGAGGTGCTTTTCAACCCAACCAAGTGCGTTTGGAAATAAAGCTTGTGGTGCGATCATCTCTGGTGAACTAGTGAATTGCTCGGGTGTAAAACCGAACCAATCATAAGTAAGTATAAAGCAACCACTGTTAATCGGGAAACCCCTTGTCAAATTGAGCGCAGGGATATAACTCAAAAGGAAGCTTCTCGCGGTGATGCTGAAAGACAGGAACTAAACAAGAGAGAGAAAGAAAAAAGGTGGAGAAACTGTAGATATCGGTGAGGAACAATAGGAAAATTAAGAGTCAGAAGAGGGCTACATCGAGACGAAAATACAAGCCAGGAGGCAGCAGGCACGAGGCCGATGGAGATGGAGGGAGAAGGCAAGCCACTCTACCGACAGATGTACTGCGTTCTTTTCTAATCGAGGAACACGTACCTTTGAGTAAAATTTCAAACTCAAACACTTCATTACCCATGCTGTCCACTCCTACAATCAGACAAGGATAGTGGCTGATTTGATAAGCAGTCGTATCATACTCCGAATTAGGTGTACACATTGACGACAGAACGAAAAGTCTTGGACCATATTACCTAGAGATATTTTAATGTCCTAAGAAGACATATGTCCTAAGAAGACATATCATAAGAAGACATATGTCATAAGAAGATGTGTCACAAGAAGACATGTGAATAAACATCGACAGCTCTCACAAACTGCGTTGTTGTCGTAGAATGTTTTCTTCGTTGCAGAGTGCAGGAAGTTGCCCTTTGGGCTGATTAAAAAACCCAGAGCTCTCAGACGAAAGAAGAAAAGTTGGCAGCAACACCTTGTATGATGAAAAGGACAAATCTCACGTGCTTTCGTACCACTCTTTACGAATTTCAGCATACCTTTGTCATTGGCAAGAAGGGTTGACTGTAAACACGATTAACGCAGGAAATGGATGGATGTAACAAATAAATAAGAATACAGGCGGTGTGACAAATGCTGCTGTTGTAGAAACATTCCATTCTGTAATTCAAGTCACATCAATAAATGTTCAGAAGATAGGCTGCACGAAATAGAATGCTGAAATATCTGGATCATACACGAATATTGCGACCTAAAGGAAGGAAGCCGATGCAAAGCTGCAAATCTGAGGCATGGCCATTCGAATGAAACAATGCAAGGGGAAATAAGCAACGTCTGCTAAGCGCCAACGTGGAAGGTGAAAATTTAATCGTCCGTGATATGTGTCTTGATCTATTACAAAAGTCATTATAATGCCCCCCCCCTCCTCTCTCTCTCTCTCTCTCTCTCTCTCTCTCTCTCTCTCTCTGTGTCTCTCTGTCTCTCTCTTTCTGTCTCTCTCTCTCTCTGTCTCTGCATGTTCACAAGCATTTGATGGCATATCTGGATCAACATGATCTACGTTATTCTCTTCAATCGGGTTTCCGGTCAAAACATTCTTGCCACACAGCATTAACTCGATTGATTGATTCTTGGCTATGAGCCATTAATAGGTCAAATTTGATTGGTTCCATCTTTCTTGATCTAAAGAAAGCATTTGACATGGTTCATCATGACATTTTAATTGAAAAATTATCACAATATCTAAATGGTTGTAACACGGTGAAATTCTTTCAATCATTCTTAAAGACAGACAGCAGTATGTCTATTTCAATGGACATGCTTCTTTTTGTGGCCATTTACAAGTGGGTGTGCCACAAGGTTCTGTCTTAGGTCCTCTTCTGTTCTGCCTATTCACCAATGACCTTCATCATATCTCTGATAAAGAGGTTACATGTGATATGTTTGCTGATGATGTAACACCTTCAACCTCAGGTGTCAGGACTGAATGTGTGGCAGTAAAACTTCAAAGGAGCCTGGATGAAATACGTTCCTGGTGCTCTTCGAATCATATGGTCATTATTCCTTCCAAAACGAAATATATGGTGATATCTACGAGACAAAAACATCAAATATACTCTTTATCTCTTCCTCTTGTTCTTGATTCCTTGAGAATCGAACATGGTTGAGCACAAAGTTCTTGGTGTAATAATTGATCATTTAGGATGGCAATCATACATTGATTATATTTGTTAAAAACTATCAATTAATCTATTTCTTCTCTCCAAATTAAGACATATTGTTGACGTTCAAACTTGCAAAATCTTCTTCCATGCTCATATCTTATCTCACGTTAATTATGATTCAACAATTTGGGATGGTTGTAGTGACGCTAACTTGAAAAGGCTGAAGTCATTGTATCGAAGAGCTTCTAAGCTTATGATAACAGATAGTTCACTATCTACAAATGACAAAATGAAAGAACTTAACATATGTGACCAGCCACGACAAAACCAGTGCTAAGTCATTTTTTGGACAAAATAGGGTTTTAATAGTTTTGAATTCTGCATTCATTTCTGTTTGTTTTGATACAAGAATGAACAGTGTGAGTTAATTAGAATAGGAGTTACAGGCATTTCAAGTTGGGTACTGAAGCAGCTGTCATTTTGAAAAAACGGTCTCAGAAGATTTACCCTCTTCAGACATTAAACACCTTAGCAACGGTATTTCAAACTCCGTTTCCAAAAATAGCTGACCTTATTTTTCTTCGACATCCACAGAGCGGGAACGCCGAGAGAGCGGCCTTTCTAACGGTACATAACATGAAGGGGTTCTGCAAGGGTTTAGGTGTGTTTATTGCCGCTAAAATGAGGCAATTAACGCTAATTACAGGGAGCTTTTGAAACAATACATAACACAAAAGTCTTTATTTTACCATCAAAATATAATTTTTCTAAATGTTTCCTTTACTGGCATGATAGTTTGAACCATGTAGAATCTATTTTTATCAAAAAGTGAAAATCACCCAGATTGACCCTCCCTGCCTTTTCTCAGACTTAGCGCAAAATAGGGCCGCGCGACTTAGCACTGGTTTTGTCGTGGCTGGTCACATATTGCCTTTTCATAAGCATTTACAATTCAATAAATGTGTCTTAATGAAAAGAATTAATGATTGTGATGTGTCTGATTATTTGATAAACTTATTCCAACATTCAAATATTCGTGTACATAACTTTATAATACCACAACCTAGGATTGATTTGTGTAAACATAGCCTATCTTATTCAGGGGCTACTATGTGGAACACACTATCCAATTCTCTAAAAATTGCGATATCTTTAGAGAATTTTAAATTGAAACTACATACTTTTCTTATGCAGTCATCCTAGATACTTTCATCTTATTCTAAATTCACTTTGTGGCTATTTTCAACGTGGTA